>CM065132.1:952500-1080000 GCA_033026305.1 Cirrhinus molitorella
CAACAGTCTTATGTTGTGAATATGATTTAAAAAGACGATGTACTTTTCATAATTTTATATTAATGTTTTTTACAGGCCTAGATAGACTATTTCTTATAGCGTAGCTACATATTTAATATTAAAGGATACAAGAGGGTAATCAATAAGCTTTCATAAGGTAAGGAGACATGTGAATGATAAATTATAAACTCAACTCATTTCACTGGATGTCTAGTTTTGTTGTGAAATCTCCATCATGTATCCTTTAATATTAAATATGTAGCTACGCTATAAGAAATAGTCTATCTAGGCCTGTAAAAAACATTAATATAAAATTATGAAAAGTACATCGTCTTTTTAAATCATATTCACAACATAAGACTGTTGTTTAGGCCATATACAGTACACTGTACCATACGATGTAGCCAAATTATAGTAGCCCTTAGTTTTAAATAGCCTAGTTATAAATGATAGGCTACAGTATAATAAAAAAAAAAAATCACAGGTTATTACCCCCGTTATTTCCCAAATATCGCATGCTATTCCCTTATACCTACATGGATGTATTAAATAGGTATACTGTAATTACAACAAAGTTACGGTGTAACTTCAGTTTACTTACACAGGTCTTTGCGGGTTAATTGTCAGTTTTATTACCCCCTTATTACCCGAACGTAACATATTGTTCCCTTATACCTACACGTACGTTCTTTATAAGTACGCTGTAAGTTCAGCATACTTGCATAGTTCTTTGCGGGCTGTAATTTAAAGCGTTACCATACTTTTTATATCAAAGTCTCAAGGGATGCATCAGTAAATATGTTGATAGATTTGAACTATACTTAGTTTGAAATAAATGCATTTTAAATATATTATTTTTCACTAGGGTACATTTCTACATATGCTATATGTCATGCCAAAGCATCATTAAACCAACATCTAACAGTGGACAAAAGTGTTTTATTTATTATTGCCCTTACTCTGTGACTCCATAAAGGCAGAAGTGTAATTTGCCCCTGACTAAAGCATATAAAGAATTTCTGGAAAGCATTTAATAATCCTGTGAATACACTTAAAGTATGCAGAATCGAATCGGTAATAATCGAATCACATTGAATTTTATTGCAAAAATCGAAACCCTACGAATGATGAATCGAATCGATTCGTTGTTTACCCAAAGATTCACAGCCCTAGTTAATATTTAATCCTAAAAACGCTCTGAGTTTTTGCCATTTACTGTCGCTCTTTCATTAGCAAGCACACGTTGCTCGGTATAAATTTCCAGGGCCTGACATTTTGATTCGTCACACGCAGGCCTTTTATACTCGCGTTCGTATCGCAATCATCACAAAATACTTCTGTGGCTCTTCAGCGCAGTTGGTGTTTTCCAAAGGGTCATTTCCCAGCAGCGCTAATGGATGCGGTTGCAAAAAGCCATTGTGGAGTGTTACTTTAAGGTGAATCAGCATGCTATCCTTTCAGATACTCCGCTTGTTTCAGAGGCCATAATATTCTCATCATATTCAGGCCGTATGGTGCAAATCAGCGGAGGTCACACATTAACCCCAGAGAGACCCGAGCCGCTAAAAGCTTTAAGTAACAACGTGCCAAAACTCACAGACTGTCATAGTCAACAGAAACAAGGTCTTTTTTGCTTTGTGCATCGTTATGAATTCAATATAACGGCATTGGCCAATATGACACACGCTCCAATTCAGTCTAATAATTCAGAACAGTAAACATGAGGAAAATAAATAAATACTAAAAATCCAAAAGGACAAGTTTGGTTTGGTTAGCATCATCGTTTAAGCCCCTGCTGGTCATTCCCTGTAACTACACCATCTGCAAATCAGTCTAGATGCTACTTGAACTTGAATTAGACGGGATCTTTATTAACAATCCACATATTTGGAGTCTAAACAAGTACGTTCTCGCTTAATAAACTCCTTAAACCGCATTCGGTCACACAAAAACAGTATTATTATACAATTATAGTGGCATCCACAATGACACTCAATTAGAGAAATAACGCGAGTGGAGTGAATATCGCATTCCTCTCAGCCAATCAGATTCGAGGTAAAAAAAAATTACATATATATATATATATATATATATATATATAAATATATAAGTGCTGTCAAATGATTAATCGTGATTAATTGCATCCAAAATAAAAGTTTATGTTTACATACTATATGTTTGTGTACTGTGTGTATTTATTATGTACATATAAATATACACACATGCATTTATATATTAAGGAAAAATATTTTAGATTTATATCTAAAATATTTATATTTATTTATAATTAAATTGTATAGAGGTGTAAATATATGTACATATACATATTCTGTTTTAATATATACCTGTATATGTGTGTATTTATATACACATAATAAATGTACAAAGTAAACACACACATTTAGTATGTAAACATAAACTTTTATTTTGGATGCGATTAATCACAATTAATCGTTTGACAGCTCTAATATATATATATATATATACCAGGTAAAATATCTGAGACCATTTATCTGTTTTAGACATAAATAAAATTCTGAAAAAAAAAATAATAATAATAATATTTGAGAAAAAAAAGTACATTTTTAAAATAAAATTTTATTATATTATTCACAGAAACAACAAAATAGGCCTACCATTACGACTTTTTAATTCTAACATATATAATACAGTTAAAATAAAATCTTAATCTAAATATCCTTAACTTAATTTAAGATATTCTCTAAAAACAGTATTTATTTTTAATATTTGCATGCTAAATTTATAGGGCTGTCACATACAAATATTTTGGTAATTGGTTGATTATTGTGACGATTACTCGAGTAATCATATAATTATAACACATTTTTTGTAGTAATAAAAATAGACCTAAGTGAACAATAGGCTTTAAAATGACTTAAAAGACATATAATAGCAATGAGTGCCAAAACAGTTGAGGAGAACAGTTGGCAGAATCTGCAAAATGTTAATTATTTGACCAAAATATAAGAGATAATACAATTTTTTTTTACTTTTGATTATTTACTTTTATTTCAAATACCAAAAACATTTGTTATAGCTTTAGATTTAACAATAGTTAAATAATTCAGCTTCTAAAATAATAATAATACAAAAATACGGTTTTCTTTTTGTTTTGTTTTTTGCAGTGCAATAGAATTTTCCTATATTTCCCGTTCCCTGAACATGTGCGCTCAACACAAGGTCACAACTCTCTTGAAAAGAATGCATTCATTTCAATATTTACTTTGGAGATGGCTTAAAGTGAAAGCCGTGTTTAAACGTGTCCTCTGCATGCACTCGAGGGAGAGGTGACTTGGTGTAAATATTAATGTTAACCGCAGAGTTTCTAGCCTGACTCTGTCAAGGTGGAGATTAGCGTTCCCCATCTTCTTTGGAGATACAAGCATCCTTAGGAGTTTCTGGTTGCATACCAATTCACATATTTCAACTAAGTCTGTATGTACTTCAGTGAGAAGACCGTACATGGGCCTTTTTCGAAGTTCATACGCCAAACTGCAGGAGCATTTAAAGGAACACTTCACTCAAAAATGAAAATATGCTGGAAATGTACTCACCCTCAGGCCGTCCGAGATGTAGATGAGTTTGTTTCGTCATCAGATTTGTAGAAATGTAGCATTGCATCACTTGCTCACCAATGGATCCTCTGTGAATGGGTGCCGTCAAAACGAGAGTCCAAACAGTTGATAAAAACGTCACAAGTAATCCATACCCCTCCAGTCCATCAATTAACATCTTGTGAAGAGAAAAGCTGCAAGTTTGTAAGAAACAAATCCATTATTAAGATATTTTTAATACCAAACCAAACCAAATCGCTTCCAGCTAAAATACAAGTCCTCTCTCAAAAAGTCGTCTCAAATGAATCAGGAGAGAAATATGCACAGATCAAGTATTGTTTATAGGGCTGTAACAAATGATTATTTTGATAATCGATTAATTTAACGATTATTAGAACAATTAATCGACTAATCATGGATTATTTCACTGATTAATCAGTAGACTTTGACTGATTATTCAGCTTTTGATAATGCTCATTTTAGATGACCTTTCGGACATATTTAATTATAAAACCTTTTATAATCTATAATAACATTTATTAACAACTTATTTCATATTTTCTTTAAACCTCGTATATTAAGACACCTGCCATTCGGGCCAAATTAAAGATAAATTGTGTGTGAATTTGCATGTGAGCATCCTTAATGACCCCTCTCTAATTGGTCTGTTTAGCTAAGCCCTCAAACATTTCTTATTTATTGCATTTGTAGATTATATTTAATAGTTTACACGTTGCAAAAAACATTTGCACTTAGTTTTTACAACTAATTTAATTTTCAAAAAGGCCTAACCAGTTGGAAGTAAAACACTGCGTTTTAATCTTTTTCTCTTGAATTGCATCCAGGAGGGCTGAATTAAAGTCTTGTGCTACAGCGCCACACTGGTCAAAAACGCATTATTGCAGGCTCTTTACATTACGTCATATAATTCAGCCCTCCTGGATGCAATTCAAGAGAAAAAGACGCAAACGCAGCGTTTCACTTCCAACTAGTTAGGCTTTTTTGGAAATTAAAGCGATTTCTATATTTACCCATTCGAAAGATTACGAAAGTGATCGCAGTTCTGCATTTGCATCTTTTTCTCTTGAATTGCATCCAGGAGGGCTGAATTAAAGTCTCGTGCTACAGCGCCACACTGGTCAAAACGCATTATTGCAGGCTATTTTCATTGCATCATATAATTCAGCCCTCCTGGATGCAATTCAAGAGAAAAAGAGCCAAACACAGCGTTTCACTTCCAACTAGTTAGACTTTTTTGGAAATGAAAGTGATTTCTATATTTACCCATTCAAAAAACTACGAAAGCGATCGCAGTTCTGCATTTGCATTTGCGTCTTTTTCTCTTGAATTGCATCAAGGAGGGCTGAATTAAAGTCTTGTGCTACAGCGCCACACTGGTCAAAACGCATTATTGCAGGCTATTTTCATTGCATCATATAATTCAGCCCTCCTGGATGCAATTCAAGAGAAAAAGAGCCAAACACAGCGTTTCACTTCCAACTAGTTAGACTTTTTTGGAAATGAAAGTGATTTCTATATTTACCCATTCAAAAAACTACGAAAGCGATCGCAGTTCTGCATTTGCATTTGCGTCTTTTTCTCTTGAATTGCATCAAGGAGGGCTGAATTAAAGTCTTGTGCTACAGCGCCACACTGGTCAAAACGCATTATTGCAGGCTATTTTCATTGCATCATATAATTCAGCCCTCCTGGATGCAATTCAAGAGAAAAAGAGCCAAACACAGCGTTTCACTTCCAACTAGTTAGGCTTTTTTGGAAATGAAAGTGAGTTCAAACGACTACTCCACAACAAAAAATATTTTTTGACAATCTTTTATTATCGATAATGTCGACTAATCGTTTCGGCCTCAATTGTTTACAAGCCAAAATATTTCTAAAACAAATATGTGGGTGGATTTTGATGTGAGAGGACAACAGGGTATGAACATTTTTCACTGGAGGAAGCGTTATGGATTTTGGACAGTATTATAGACTGTATTTTGGTCAGAAGCACAGGTTTGGACTCTCATTTTGACGGCACCCATTTACTCCTTTGGTGAGCAAGTGACCATGTGCTCATCTATATCTTGGATGGACCAAAAAAAACCTCACTTACTGCTGTCGGAAATTGACATCAATGACTAAAAAGCATGAGGCTTATGATCCAGACAGCATGCATGTAGAGAGCAATAGGATGCTCATAACGTCATCTGAGCTTCAGCGCAGTGAGATGATAATAACATCTGTCATTGGGGCCTTGTAAATGGTCTTCTTCCATTCAGAGACTCGTGATACACTCACATCGCATCCTGGGAGACTCTAATGAGGGCCAGGCCTGTGACGGAAGGACTAATGGCGTCATTACTAGAGTCAAGTTCGCTTTCGCTGCCCTTTATTTCGGCACGCTGGGGAATGTCAGTGCAGATATGAGGACGAGGCCCTCCACTTCCCCGGCAACTGAAGAGCCTATCCATCCTGAACGCTAGCTATAAACCCCAAGCCTCACCTTTTATTACGAACACATCGAGAGCGAAACGTTTTTGCACTTCGACCTGCTCACAAACATACAGAGCCTTGTTGGTATTCCACACGAGGAACATGGACGCAAACTCAGTTTGCACGTCAGGCTGATTGTATGCTGTCAGTGGCAGCCGCTTGTGGACTGGGCTCTAAACACCACATGTGTGTCCAATTCATCAGCTCTTTTGAAAGAAACAGGCCCTTGCGAACAACGCGCGATGCCATTTGCCAGTCTACTTGATGTATATTGCATGTTTTCTATAACTATCAAATCAGCAATCTGGTCATTTCATAACCTGCAATCTTCAATAATATTGGTAATCAGACGTCAGAAGATTATAGAGAATGGTTCGGACTGTAGAGAGGACTATTGGCGCTTCCCTGCCCACCCTTCAAGAGCTGTGTACATCCAAAGTGAGGAAAAGAGCTCAGAAAATCACTCTGGGTCCCTCACATCCAAGCCATTCCCTCTTTGAACTTTTATCATCTGGCCGGTGCTACAGAGCCCCAAATACCAGGACGACCAGGCACAACAACTGTTTTTTCCCCCAGACAATCCACCTTATGAACAGTGCAGTTCTTTGTCTATTTATATTTACATTTTTGTATTTTTATTCTCATCTTATTTTTATTGTCTGTGTTGTTGTTGTCTCTGTGTACTGGAAGCTAATGACACAAAAACAAATTCCTTGTATGTGCAAGCATACTTGGCAATAAAACTCTTCTGATTCCGGTAAGTAGGACAAGAATTTAACAGCATGCAGCTTCCACTGCATTGTGCAACTCAAGCAGCAAAAAGTTTGGACATATTTGTCGACAAAATTGAGGCAAAATTATGTCATTCTAAAATTAAATGTTTATTTATTGGCATACGTTCTATTTTGTATTTTGTATTTTTTTTTACAAAATAATTACCATAAATATAATGCATTTTAATAAATTAAAATCAATTAATTACAATAATTAATTGCTCTAAAAAATGTGCAAAATCATTATAAAACGTATATTAATATTTCTAAGAAAAAATGCATTTCGAGTTTAATAATAATGCATAAAATGGATCTTGGACTGATACATTAATAATTAAATTAATAAATTGGCATATATTTTTATTAGTTCTGATTGCTCTACTATTATTCTAAAATGTGTTTAAAATAATAATCATAATAAATCATGATCATAATAAAAATCCTTTTATTAGTGTATAAAATAATACAGTGCATTAAATGGTCTTGGACTGAAAAATCAATTAATACTTAAATGAATACATTTTTCTAATTTTCTAACAAAGTTTTCTAACAAAGTTCTAATTTGCTCTAATATTACTCTAAAATGTGTAAAATAATCACAATAAAAATGTATAATGTTTGTCCACTGGTAGAGTGTATATTCATTTCTCTGAGAGGAAAAAAAAAAGCCTTTGTATTCTGAACTCTTTCACTGAGTGTATAAAATAATAAAAATGCATAAAATGGATCTTGAACTGATAAATTAATTAATAATTAAATTAATAAATTGGTATATATTTTTATTAGTTCTGATTGCTCTACTATTATTCTAAAATGTGTTTAAAATAATAATCAATAAATCATGATCATAATAAAAATCCTTTTATTAGTGTATAAAATAATACAGTGCATTAAATGGTCTTGGATTGAAAAACAATTAATAATTAAATTAATACATTTTTATTTAAAGTTCTAATTTGCTCTACTATTACTCTAAAATGTATAAAATAATCACAATAAAAATTTATAATGTTTGTCCACTGGTAGAGTGTATATTAATTTCTCTAAGAGGAAAATGGATTGAAGGAAAAAAAACTGAATTATTTCCATGAGTTTAAATAATAAAAGTGTATATTAATCTCTCTAAGAGAGAAAAATGCCTTTGTATTCTGAACTCGTTTAATGAGTGTATAAAATAATAAAAATGCATAAAATGGATCTTGGACTGATAAATTCATTAATAATTCAACTGGCATTTTTTTATTAAAATTTCTAAATTCTCTACTAAAATGTGTAAAAAGGTCATCATAATAAAAATAATAATCATAATGAATCATACTCGTAATTACAAAATCATAATAAATCTCTTTCCATGAGTGTATAGAATAATAAAATGCATTAAATGGATCTTGGATTGATAAATTAATAATCCAATTAATAAACTGACACAAAATATGTTTTATGTTAACAGTTCAATATATTGGCATTTGGATATTTTAATTAAAAGTTCTAATTGCTCTACTATTATTATGAAATATGTAAAATAGTCATAATAAAGTCATATTAGTCTTTATAAAAAAAAATGCATTAAATGGATTAAATAGATCTAGGCTTGATAAAACAATTAATTAAATGTGTAAAATATGCAGATTTTGACTGGTATTACAATTATTATATAAAAAATAAGTAATTAAAAAGGCATTACATGGATTTCGGACTGATATAGCAATTCATATATTGCCATTTAAATTAAATTATTTTTTAATTTAAACTTTTAATTGCTCTATTATTTAAAAAAAATGGTAAAATAGTGTAAAATAGTCATAATAAAAAATAATATTATTACATTTGTCCTCTGGTAAAGTGCATATTAATCGTCATATGAAAAAAATTCCATATATTTCCAAAAGTGCATAAAATAATACAAATGCATTAAATGGATTAAATGTTGACTTGATAAAGCAAAGTAAAAATTAAAATATTTTTACTTTTGACTGATATTATAGGAATACTACTGAGAGGGAAAAAAAAAAACATTTGTATAGTAAATTTTACAAAACTAAAGAGTGTCTAAAAAATAAATAAAAAAAAGCCATTAAATGTTTCTTGGATTAATAAAGCAATTAATAATCAAGTTATTAAATTAGCACATCTTGTATTTTTCTTAAAACTGAAGTTAAGAACATTTTTGTTGCACATTATTTCAAGCAAATAAAATAAACATGCATTTTCATTCAAATTTACTAAATGTATTTATTTATTTAATCATTTATTCATTCATTCATTC
The DNA here is from genome assembly GCA_033026305.1 of Cirrhinus molitorella. Lineage (NCBI taxonomy): Eukaryota > Metazoa > Chordata > Actinopteri > Cypriniformes > Cyprinidae > Cirrhinus > Cirrhinus molitorella. The sequence continues at coordinate 961,611 of CM065132.1, forward strand.
CTTTACTATTATTCTAAAATGTGTAAAATATTAATCATAAGCAATCAGAATGTGGCCAAATATTTTAATGTTTGTGGAAAAAAAAGCATTTGCGTTCTGAATTAAGGATTAAAATTCTGCTGAATTCTGAAATCTGCTGATTTTGCATATTACTAAAATGTAAAATTACATTAAAATGTAAACTTTATCATTAGCACAAGTTTTATCCAAAGTTATATGTATTTTATGGGTTTGTGCATTGTTCACAAATGGCCTCCACTAATGTCCCACCATTTGATCTAAACCAGCAACATTTGACTATTATTTTTCCATTGCTGCAGGATGAGAACAAAAGCTTGTCTCCCATGTGTTTGTAAAGGTCATGCTTGTGTCTGAAATGTAATTTTACCCCATATTACAGCTCTAATGGAAATAACGAATGCATTACGTTTCCGCAGAACCTCATAATTCATGCAGCTCCTCCAGAAGATGCCATGCGTTTCACTATTTCTATCTTGGTGTCAGAAGCACAGAAAACCCAAGCACTTCCAGGAAGACACTTGTCAAGCTTTCCGAAGCCGTTACATTCAGAGATGGTTTTAACAGAACAAAATGGTGTGTCAAAATCAATTAGCGCTTGGAGGATTGAGAGATCACAGATTGGAGGGTCATAATTATAACCTGCTCTTGGCTGGCAGTGTTTCTTTTCAACGAGATTGATCTGCATAATTGCAGAAAGGAGTCAGGAGGCAGTCTGTCTGACAGGATGCTTTTTGGAGGTTCTCAGAAGACAAACAAAAGGCTCCTACAGGATTTTCTGGCCTGACGGATCTGACGACGTGAACGACGGGTTTGATAACACACCTCACACAGTCACCAAAGACAGCTGGATTTAGAAACGTCTTGAAGACTCACTAAAACTAAACGCTGAATATGAAAAGCGTATTCCTTTACTGCTACTGAACTGCACTTTAATGAAAAATTCTCATTGTGTAGTTAGTACTTCACTTAAAGGGGCATGTTTCAATGTTTTTTAATTTAGCTGCGCACCTTTAATCAACTTGGAGAGTCAAGATTAATTACGGAGTCGTATGAAGCAAATTTCATAAACTTACCCAGCTCATATTTTTGATTTTATTAATTTTCCTAAAGAAAGGCAAACATAAATAGTGCTAAAATTCTAAATGTCACAGATAAGTAATCCATTACTTTGTTTTCACCTGAGATTTGGAGCCAAATTACAGGGCATAAAAATGACTTTAGAAAGCTGGCAGTATCACTATAACATTTTTACACAGAGATTAGTAGCTCTATTAGTAAAAATAACTGACTTTAGTCATCTTTGTTACATTGTATGCCAATGGTGATGGTTCAAAAATGGGAAAAAACACTTTCATGTTTTCGTTCTTCCAAAGTTTGCATGGGTGTAACTCAAAAAGTATTAAAGATATCGTGATATCCTTTTAGATTTTGGTTTTTAATAAACTTTTCTTTTGGTATCCTTATTTTTAATGTTCAATATGGTTCATTTCCAAAGTTAATGGGATCTCAAAATGGCTCCAAGAGTAAATTTGTTAAATTGTACATATATTCAGTGGTCAAAAATTAAAGGTAAATTCTTATAATGTTAGTCAAGAGTTCTTGGACCAAAAACTCCTTTTTAATTTAGCTAACTTGGAAAGTCAAGATTAATTATGGAGTCATTCCAGGGCAAATTAACCAAATTTCATAAACTTACCCAGCTCATATTTTTGATTTTATTAATTTTCCTAAAGAAAGGCAAACATAAATAGTGCTAAAATTCTAAATGTCACAGATAAGTAATCCATTACTTTGTTTTCACCTGAGATTTGGAGCCAAATTACAGGGCATAAAAATGACTTTAGAAAGCCGGCAGTATCACTATAACATTTTTACACAGAGATTAGTAGCTCTATTAGTAAAAATAACTGACTTTAGTCATCTTTGTTACATTGTATGCCAATGGTGATGGTTCAAAAATGGGAAAAAACACTTTCATGTTTTCGTTCTTCCAAAGTTTGCATGGGTGTAACTCAAAAAGTATTAAAGATATCGTGATATCCTTTTAGATTTTGGTTTTTAATAAACTTTTCTTTTGGTATCCTTATTTTTAATGTTCAATATGGTTCATTTCCAAAGTTAATGGGATCTCAAAATGGCTCCAAGAGTAAATTTGTTAAATTGTACATGTATTCAGTGGTCAAAAATTAAAGGTAAATTCTTATAATGTTAGTCAAGAGTTCTTGGACCAAAAACTCCTTTTTAATTTAGCTAACTTGGAAAGCCAAGAATCATTATGGAGTTATTCCAGGGTAAATGAACCAAATTTCATAAACTTACCCAGCTCATATTTTTGATTTTATTAATGTTTCTAAAGAAAGACAAACATAAATAGTGCTAAAATTCAAAATGTCACAGATGTATATTTACTAATAATCAATTACCTGAGATTTGGAGTCAAAGTGCAGGGGGTAAAAATGACTTTAGAAAGCTGGCAGCATCATTATAACATTTTTACACAGAGATTAGTAGCTCTATTGGTAAAAACAACTGACTTTAGCCATCTTTGTTACATTGTATGCCAATGGTGATTGTTCAAATATTGGGGAAAGCACTTTCAAATTTTCGTTCTTCCAAAGTTTGCATGTGTGTAACTCAAGAAGTTTTAAAGATATCCTAATATCCTTTTAGATTTTGGTTTTTAACAAACTTTTCTTTTGGTATCCTTATTTTTAATGTCCAATATGGTTCATTTCCAAAGATAATATGATCTCAAAATGGCTCCAAGAGTAAATTTGTTAAATTGTACATATTTTCAGTGTACAAAATGTAAAGGTGGGTCACTTGGATGCAGATTACATTTCTTTTATTTTGAAGAGGAATAAAATTTCTCATTTTGTAGTTGCAGTCAGTACTTCACTTGAAGGGGTATGTTTCAATGTTTCCTCTCTTATAGTGTTAGTCAAAAGTTCTTGAACCAAAAACTGCTTTTTAATTTAGCTGAGCACCTTCAATCAACTTGGAGAGTCAAGATTAATTACAGAGTCGTTCCAGGGTAAATTAACCACATTTCATAAACTTACCCAGCTCATATTTTTGATTGTATTAATTTTTCTAAAGAAAGACAAACATAAATAGTGCTAAAATTCTAAATGTCACAGATAAGTAATCCATTACTTTGTTTTCACCTGAGATTTGGAGCCAAATTACAGGGCATAAAAATGACTTTAGAAAGCTGGCAGCATCATTATAACATTTTTACACAGAGATTAGTAGCTCTATTAGTAAAAATAACTGACTTTAGTCATCTTTGTTACATTGTATGCCAATGGTGATGGTTCAAAAATGGGAAAAAACACTTTCATGTTTTCGTTCTTCCAAAGTTTGCATGGGTGTAACTCAAAAAGTATTAAAGATATCGTGATATCCTTTTAGATTTTGGTTTTTAATAAACTTTTCTTTTGGTATCCTTATTTTTAATGTTCAATATGGTTCATTTCCAAAGTTAATGGGATCTCAAAATGGCTCCAAGAGTAAATTTGTTAAATTGTACATGTATTCAGTGGTCAAAAATTAAAGGTAAATTCTTATAATGTTAGTCAAGAGTTCTTGGACCAAAAACTCCTTTTTAATTTAGCTAACTTGGAAAGCCAAGAATCATTATGGAGTTATTCCAGGGTAAATGAACCAAATTTCATAAACTTACCCAGCTCATATTTTTGATTTTATTAATGTTTCTAAAGAAAGACAAACATAAATAGTGCTAAAATTCAAAATGTCACAGATGTATATTTACTAATAATCAATTACCTGAGATTTGGAGTCAAAGTGCAGGGGGTAAAAATGACTTTAGAAAGCTGGCAGCATCATTATAACATTTTTACACAGAGATTAGTAGCTCTATTGGTAAAAACAACTGACTTTAGCCATCTTTGTTACATTGTATGCCAATGGTGATTGTTCAAATATTGGGGAAAGCACTTTCAAATTTTCGTTCTTCCAAAGTTTGCATGTGTGTAACTCAAGAAGTTTTAAAGATATCCTAATATCCTTTTAGATTTTGTTTTTTAACTAACTTTTGTTTTGGTATCCTTATTTTTAATGTCCAATATGGTTCATTTCCAAAGATAATGGGATCTCAAAATGGCTCCAGGAGTAAATTTGTTAAATTGTACATATATTCAGTGGCCAAAAATTAAAGGTAAATTCTTATAATGTTAGTCAAGACTTCTTGGACCAAAAACTCCTTTTTAATTTAGCTAACTTGGAAAGTCAAGATTAATTATGGAGTCATTCCAGGGCAAATGAACCAAATTTCATAAACTTACCCAGCTCATATTTTTGATTTTATTAATTTTTCTAAAGAAAGACAAACATAAATAGTGCTAAAATTCTAAATGTCACAGATAAGTAATCCATTACTTTGTTTTCACCTGAGATTTGGAGCCAAAATACAGGGCATAAAAATGACTTTAGAAAGCTGGCAGCATCATTATAACATTTTTACACAGAGATTAGTAGCTCTATTGGTAAAAACAACTGACTTTAGCCATCTTTGTTACATTGTATGTCAATGGTGATGGTTCAAAAATGGGGGAAAACACTTTCAAGTTTTCGTTCTTCCAAAGTTTGCATTGGTGTAACTCAAGAAGTTTTAAAGATATTGTGATATCCTTTCAGATTTTGGTTTTTAAACTTTTCTTTTGGTATCCTTATTTTTAATGTCCAATATGGTTCATTTCCAAAGTTAATGGGATCTCAAAATGGCTCCAAGAGTAAATTTGTTAAATTGTACATATTTTCAGTGGTCAAAATGTAAAGGTGGGTCACTTGGATACAGATGACATTTCTTTTATTTTGAAGAGGAATACCTGATGAACAAATAATATTGAAACTAGAAATGTATCTTGTTTCCTTCTATCAAAACAGTTGCATTGAACATACCAGTCTGAGTGCCATAAATATCCCTTTTCCAAAGTTTGCATGACTGCAACTCAAGAAGTATTAAAGATATTCCAATATGGTTTTAGATTCTGGTTCTTAACATACTGTTCTTTGGAAATCTTCATTTTCAATGCCCTAGATGATTTAGTTTCTTAGATATGAGCATCTAAATGTGGCTCCATGTCCAAATTGTTGAATATTAGACTAAATATACAACTATGACATGCTGGCTTGCAGATGGACAAACCGAACCGAACAAAAGAGACAGGAAGCACTAATCTTGTTTTTCACCCTGACTTGTTAATTGTGTTATTACTGTGGACCGGTGGATGCTGTCTTCTTCTTCTTCATCTCTGGAGACATAACTCAGATTGACCCCGCTACTCTGTTCCTCACAGCTAGTATGCTAATATTAGCAAACTGTTACGCTGATAGCACCCAGCCCCCACAAAACAGCATTTACACAAGACCAAATAGCAGAACTGATGCAGCTTTATCTTGCTGTTCTACAGAGACAAATGTAATTTAGACCATCCATTATTGAAATTCTAACATTCAATAGAGGTATAAGTAGATTAAGGTAGTATCTGCTGTACTGAATTAAATTTATGCCAATTTATATACAAAGATCACTGCGTCCGGACAGGATGACTTTTTTATTATTGTATTAAGGTAATGAGAGCTTCTGGATTAAACATGCTTGGTTGTCATGAAAAAAGCTATATGTATATATATATATATATATATATATATATATATATATATCCTCTTCAGTCCACCTGTTTACTAATTTGTACTGAATATGACATTTCCATGTATAAAATGCATTGTCATACAAAGTAAAAATATATGTAAAACCTAATGGAAAGCAGAAGTTTACAACTTCTGATTTGTATTATTTATATATATATATATATATATATATATATATATATATATATATATATATATGTAAGTTATAAGTGTGTGTGATTTATACAAATGAATAAAATCAACACAAAATGAAAAAAATTGCACAAGATAATAATGTTATATAATAATATATTATATATATATATATATTTTAGGGCTGTCAAATGATTAATCGCGATTAATCGCATCCAAAATAAAAGTTTATGTTTACATACTATATGTGTGTTTACTTTGTATATTTATTATGGACATATAAATACACACACATACATGTATATATTAAAACTAAATATTTATATGTATATATATTTATAGCTGTATACAATTTAGATTATAAATAAATATAAATATTTTAGATATAAATCTAAATATTTTTCCTTAATATATACATGCATGTGTGTGTATTTATATGTACATAATAAATATACACAGTACACAAACATATAGTATGTAAACATAAACTTTTATTTTGGATGTGATTAATCGCGATTAATCATTTGACAGCACTAATATATATATATATACAATAGTTTTTATAAAGTTTAAATATTTGTATAGTTCCTACACACACACACACACATATATATATATATATATATATATGCAATGTGAATAAGAGAATTTGCAATAGAAAATATGTAGTTTTATAAATATGTTATGTAAGTGTGTATGTTTTATACAAATGTAAATAAAATAAATACAAAATGAAAAATATTGCACAAGATTAAAAAGAATATTAATAATAAAATATATAAAAATAGTTTAGTTATATTATATAGATTAATATATATATATATATATATATATATATATATATATATATATTAATCTTGTTTATATATATATATATATATATATATATATATATATATATATATATCAGTAAAAAAAGATTGCTAATTTATATTTATATACCTGTGTATACCTGTAATGAGGACTTCAGAATTGTACACATACACACACACACACACACACATATATATATATATATATATATATATATAAAATTTACATTGCATAACATTAAAAAGAATTTTACATATTAAAAATATAGTTTTATAAATATACATATGAAGAGTTCAGATGCAAAAGCCTCTAAATCCGTCTGATGTCTTTGCATTTTTATCACTCTCTTTTTTTTTGTTTATGTAAACTATTAGACAAATAACTGCACAAGATTAAAAAGAATATTAATTATAAAACACATATTTATTAGAATTTTAAATTTATTACTATAGCTTATATAAATCAAAATATAGAAATGTATAATTTTCCATTTATTTTCTTGCATTTTGTGCAATCCTGGTTATTCCTTTCACACGTTTCAATGTCACCCTTCACAAGAGTCCTCAGACTAAATCACACAGCAGCAAGTGTGGCGCAGAATTGCATCTGACAAAAAAAAAAAAAAAATCACATGCAAGCCTCCCGTCAAGCTCAGCGTGCACATTCAATCTGTGAAGACAGTCTTTCAGTTGGTATTCTCCATCAGTAGCTTCCCACCTAGCCACAATTTTTTCAGCTATCTATTAGATATCACATAAAAATCCTCTTGTTTTTTTTGGATCGATAAGAGCTGTTTATTAACCCCTTAACTGTCACCCCTATTTTTGAAAATGCACAAGGAAGTGCACTATCCAAACTTAAATGATAATTCATGGACGCTTTTGAATACAGACTTGAGGTTGGTCTCTTTTTAAAGAAGACATCATTTAATCATAATTAAAGCATTCAAAAGTTATAGAAGTTAAAATTTACAGTAAAGAACATTTTTCTTATATTTTATATAAAATACATATATTAAAAAATAGTTAAAAATACAAAATTGCTATACATTGCTATATAATTGCTATATTAAAGCCATGTCTACACAAGCTGTGTTCCAAATTTGAAGTTGATATAAAAAAATTGAGGTTCATATGCAATTTTGTTTAGGCGTTATACCAAAAATAGCCACCGTGTGTCACCCAAACTCCATAGAATTTGTTTCTATGCATTTCTGTCACAAATCTATTTATTTCTCTCTCAATATCATGTTTATCATCAATAATGGCGGTGACTCAGACCTTTCCAACCATGTTTTAAGATTATAAAAAGTTTTGATTCTAAAACACTGTAATATAATATGACACCCCCGCTAAAGGGGAGGAGAACGCTAAAAGATTTGAAGTACCATTTTTATGGTAAAGCAATATCCGAGTTCAAAATGGTTTTCACGGGATGAATTCTGAGATTTTAGGCTTTCAAATGATATATAACTTATGATGATTACTAAAAAAATTGATAGGAGAAAAGGCAACGAAATAAAGACTTTTTGTGACAAAGGTCAGAACTCCTGTTATCTGTAATAATAATAATAATAACTAGATAAAAAAGTTTGTCAAGACAAACTTTAAGTTGGCTTGAGAAAGCCGGACCAGAAAGTTTAAAGAGTGTAAAAAGTTTAAAAGGTTTAAAGGTTTAAAGTTTTTACTTTTTGAAGTTTAAAGTAGTTTTAAAAGTTAGATAGATAGACTTTAACATGATTAGCATGATTCTAGCATGATTAGGATGCTACTAGCATGTTGCTAGTATGATTCTAGCATGACTAGCATGTTGCTAGCATGTTTTTAGCACAATTAGCAAGTTACTAGCATGTTGCTAGCATGTTCCTAGCATGATTAGCAAGTTACTAGCATGTTACTAGCATGGTTAGCAAGTTACTAGCATGTTACTAGCATGTTGCTAGCATGATTAGCTAGTTGCTAGCATGTTTCTAGCATGATTAGTAATTTGCTAGCATGATTAGCAAGTCACCAGCATGATTCTAGTATGATTAGCAAGTTACTAGCATGATTCTAGTATGATTTTAGTATGATTAGCAAGTTACTAGCATGATTCTAGTATGATTAGCAAGTTACTAGCATGTTTCTAGTATGATTATCAAGTTACTAGTATGATTTTAGTATGATTAGCAGGTTACTAGCATGATTCTAGTATGATTAGCAAGTTACTAGCATGATTCTAGTATGATTAGTAAGTTACTAGCATGATTCTAGTATGATTTTAGTATGATTAGCAAGTTACTAGCATGATTCTAGTATGATTAGTAAGTTACTAGCATGATTCTAGTATGATTAGTAAGTTACTAGCATGATTCTAGTATGATTTTAGTATGATTAGCAAGTTACTAGCATGATTCTAGTATGATTAGCAAGTTACTAGCATGTTTCTAGTATGATTAGCAAGTTACTAGCATGATTCTAGCATGATTAGCAAGTTACTAGCATGTTTCTAGTATGATTAGCAAGTTACTAGCATGATTCTAGTATGATCAGTAAGTTACTAGCATGATTCTAGTATGATTTTAGTATGATTAGCAAGTTACTAGCATGATTCTAGTATGATTAGCAAGTTACTAGCATGATTCTAGTATGATTAGCAAGTTACTAGCATGATTCTAGTATGATTAGCAAGTTACTAGCATGATTCTAGTATGATTAGCAAGTTACTAGCATGATTCTAGTATGATTAGCAGGTTACTAGCATGATTCTAGTATGATTATCAAGTTACTAGCATGATTCTAGTATGATTAGCAAGTTACTAGCATGTTTCTAGTATGATTAGCAAGTTACTAGCATGATTCTAGTATGATTAGCAGGTTACTAGCATGATTCTAGTATGATTAGCAAGTTACTAGCATGATTCTAGTATGATTAGCAAGTTACTAGCATGATTCTAGTATGATTAGCAGGTTACTAGCATGATTCTAGTATGATTATCAAGTTACTAGCATGATTCTAGTATGATTAGCAAGTTACTAGCATGATTCTAGTATGATTAGCAGGTTACTAGCATGATTCTAGTATGATTATCAAGTTACTAGCATGATTCTAGTATGATTATCAAGTTACTAGCATGATTCTAGTATGATTAGCAAGTTACTAGCATGATTCTAGTATGATTAAAGTTAGTTTGAATGAGTTTGAATGGATTAGAAATAGTACATTGAAGGGAAGCTAGATTGAGTCTCAAAGGATTGTGGGAGTTTTGACAGTTGAAATTTGAATGTCTTGGCTCATTTGAACATTCCGTCAATGTAAGTCTATGGGATTTTTCAGAGATTTAATCGTTATTTTTAGGAAAATCGTAAGTCCGATCAGTTAGAAAAGATATAGCAGCTCAGGTCAGATCAGTCTGAAGATCTGGGCTGAGTTTGGAGTTTGTGGAGTTAAAGATCTAGGAGGAGATAGTGTCGACAGATTTAGTCCCAGAAGAAAATAGCAGATCAGTAAGTTGGCTTTCTCAAGCAAACTTAATAATAATGCAGAACACAGAATCAATTGCGAGGTCTGTTTACTGGAGGCTCAGAGTTGAAACAACAACACGAACGATCACGTTATGATGAACACAGCCTCTGTAATGGCGAAGGGCAGGATCAGGTGTAGAAAAACATTCCCTGAGAGGGCCTTTTAAACATTTTCATCCAGGTGATGCCGAACAAGGGTCCTGACCCTTTCCTTCCACCAGCGAGAAGCGTCTCACCTTGTGCACAGAGGGAATTAAAGACTTTGCTCTCCAGTGGAGCAGGATGATGGGCTCTGGCCTTTGACAGACGCTGAGGCGGAAGAAAACACTGAAGGGGCCGCGGTGACGCGGCGCTTTGGGCTTCAAAGGTGAAAGAGACAATGCGAGGGAGCGTTTGTGATTCTGCGCTCGTGCCTGGTGTGAGCATCTCATCAGTGCGGCCGATTGCGCCGCAGGGATACGCTCTGATTGAGAGCACGACAAGGACTCTGGCGGTGTAAGGACATTTGCTATAAACAGTGACAAAATTTGATGTCTTTAACAGAAGTGTTTTGACATTTTAAAGGAATAGTTCAGCGGAAGGAGTAGGGATGGGTACCGAAACCCGGTATTAAATCGGAACCGGTGCTAAATTATGAAACTAAAACTTCTTTACCTTCACAGCGGTGCACATTCGTTCAAGTGGTACTCGCTGCAGAGCCAAATGGGAGGAGCTAGAGCTCTAGCTCCCCCTCGCTGGATCTAGGGGGCGGGGCTTGAGGTGCTATCAAGCGCCACCAAGTGGCTGTTAATGTTACTGCGAGTTCATCCATAATGGACGTAAATGCTTGTTTTGATGCGCAAGATGCTTTTTTTAATCATATTGTAATTTTAAATGGAATATTGACTAATTTTAGATAGACTTGTTTTGAGATTAGTGATGTATCACGGACATACTTCACGAATCCTTTCAGAAACAAAGTGTAGAGAGAGTGTAAATAAGATATTGATTGTGGAGTGTATAGAGCTTCGTTGGTTATAATGGAACTTTGTGAAATTGCTATTAATGATGAGTGACAGCTTTTAATGATTTTAAGGTAGTTTGTAAATGAGATATTATTTTAATACAACAGTTAAACAAAAAGTTTATATTAAGTGATTTACTTTGTCTGACTATAACACTATTGCCTGACGTTGCTCTATTTTGTTGCCAAAAATGGTCTGAAAGAAGTCAAAACTGCGCATCTACATTCAAACACAGTTTCGTTTCGTTTATGAAGGAATGTGCGTTTATAAAAAATAAACCGCTACAGAGCCCCAAATACCAGGACGACCAGGAACAAGAACAGTTTTTTCCCCCAGGCAATCCACCTTATGAACAGCTAAATGTTCACCCCATTGTGCAATAAAAATATGTGCAATGATTCTGATTGTATTACTAACAGTGTAAACTAGGGCTGGGCATTGATTCAGATGTCCCGATTTCGATTCTCAAGCTCTCGATTCGATTTAAATTACATTCAGTGAATATAGTTTTAATACAAATGCTATTGATATTTCTAAAAAATGAACAGTCAGCATCAGAAAGAGCAGCAGGCTTATATTTTAAACCTTATATTTTAAAAGGTCCAAAAAAATGTAAATAAGGGCTCTGACAAAATCTTTCTTTAAATAATTTTATCGGCAAATCGTTTTTGAAAATTTATTATTCTGATAACCACAAAAATGCTTAATATTAGCGCCGATAATCGGTTGACCCCTACGTCAGACATAAACTAAAAGATACACAAACTTTGACTTCATAGTCTAGGAAAAAAGGTACATTTTCAGGGCTGATGCCAATTACAGATCAAGTAAACCGATAACCGATATTTAGAACTGATATAAATATGGTGTAAAAAATTAAATTAATGGTTAAAATTATGCATAACAAGGGCTCTGAGAAAAACTTTTAAAAAGATATTTCATCAGCAAATTGCTTTAGAAAATGACTGACGAATGACGAATATTGTTGCCGATAATCGGTCAAACCCTACATAAACTAAAAGCTACACAAATTTTGACTTCATGGTCCAGGAAAAAAGCTCAATTTTCAGGGCACCAATAAATATTATTACAGATCAGATAGACCAATAACCGATATTTTGAACAGATCCTCAGTATGTCTATAGTAAAAATTTAACTTAATGTCAAATTATAAATAAGGGCTCTGACAAAAACCTTCTTTAAATTTTTTTTTTCTGCAAATTGGTTTTGAAAATGAATGATACTGACAACTATACAAATGCTTGATATTTGCGCCAATAATCAATTGACCAATACTTCAGACATAAACTAAAAGCTACATAAAATTTTATTTTATCAGCAAATCGCTTTAGAAAATGACCGACAACGATAACCATAAAAATGCTTAATATTAGTGCCAATAATCGTCCGAACCCTTATAGATCAAGTAGACCGATAACCGATATTTTGAACTGATATTGATATTTGAACTGATTATATATATATATATATATATATATATATATATATATATATATATATATATATATATATATCGTTGCTGTCGGGCGGAAACCTCGTATGTCCAAATTTTGTAAATTTCATATTTTTTCACAAATCGATGCTATTGGTCAGTGCCCACGTGGATCTGTAATTTTTACAAATCATTAACTAATCTAAAGTGTTGAAAATAGCTTGAGAGCAAATCTCTTAACTCATTTGAACACTTCAACTGTCTGAGAAGAGCTCGTATCTCCACCTTTTCTTCACTCCGCTGGAGCGTCGGGGCATATGTCCCCTTCCATCTTCTTGTCACAAAGCACCGGCAAAAATAATTAGCATTGAATGTGTCGGTGGAAACAGTAAGGAGATATTTGAATGATCCATTAATAAACTAGTGTATTCTGAGATAATGTCGCAAAGACCCTGACTCGCAATCTCTTCTTTGGACGCAACTTTTGAAGGAAAGCATCTTTCCGGATTACATAATGAAAGCGTTTTTTTCTGATTTGTTTTATTTCGTTAAGTAATAATTTAAAGCTTTCTATTTATTTATTTATTTATTTGTCATGTTTGTGAGGCATGTAGCCTATTCGCTGAAAAATGTAATCGCGCTGGCTCCTCATGTCCTGCAAAGCGATTTCAGCTTCTCCTCTTCAAAAACAATATTCACATAATAGCGCACATTTATCTAGGTTTAATGTTTAAACTAAAATTGTTCTATAGCTACTTTAACTGTTTTAGATCTATAGATTTTATTTTATGCAAGTCGTAATGATTTAGGCTAAAAGGCAAAAGTCTTCCGCTGGCCGCTGTTCGTAAAAAAAACAAACAAACAAACAAACTGATATTTAACGAACAAAAAAATGCTCCAAAAGTTTTTCTAAATTAACTTAATAAGAAAACGAAACGAAATATAACCACTTTGGCATTACATACAAAACGTAACTATGTTAATAGCTGAAACAGTAGTATAAGCTGTTCTAGAAGAATTAAGGGGAAAAAAGACGGACTCAGTTTTTTTTGTATTGCATCATAGCTCTTAAACTTTTACAATAGAGTTTAGGAAGATGTATGTAACCACAGTCGTTAGCTTTGGTTAACTACTGAAGCCTTTTCTCTTGTCAAAAGGCTCAATGCGACCGCAGACTTTGTTTGCCTGCAGATTAATTTCCGCCTATTAGACAGTTTATCGCTTTATTTTGGTATTGCATCACTCATAGCTCTAACGTTTAAAATAGAGTTTAGGAAGATGTATGTAACCGCAGTCGTTAGCTTTGGTTAACTATTGAAGCCTTTTCTCTTGTCAAAAGGCTCAACGCGACCGCAGACTTTGATGAACACTGCTGGCAGCAGCGAACTCTGTGTCTGTACCATTCTTATCAATGACGGCGTAATCTCGTATCTCCCTGCTCCCAAGTCATAAAACCTCGTATCTCCGATAAAACATGATTTTGGGGAAATGTTGTCTTAATGTTGGTACACAACAGTGTATGATAGCAATATATGGTATAATACCAACTTTAACGATAAAATATTTAATAACTCAAAAAATATGCAGTTTTTTTCATTTCCTGAAAAATGACGGTTTTGGAGATACGAGGATTCCGCCCGACAGCGACGATATATCTCTGGTGTAAAAATTTAAATGAATGTCAAAATTATGCATAACAAGGCTCTGACAAAAACTTAAAAAAAATATATTTTATCAGCAAATCACTTTAGAAAATGACAGATACCGATAACCATAAAAGTGCTTAATATTGGTGCCGATAATCAGTCAAACCCTACTTCAGACATAAACTAAAAGCTACACAAATTTTGACTTCATGGTCCAGGAAAAAAGCTCAATTTTCAGGGCTGACACCAATAAATATTATTACAGATCAGATAGACCAATAACCGATATTTTGAACAGATCCTCAGTATGTCTATAGTAAAAATTTAACTTAATGTCAAAATTATAAATAAGGGCTCTGACAAAACCTTTCTTCAAATAATTTTTTTCTGCAAATCAGTTTTGAAAATAAATGATGCTGACGACCATAAAAATGCTTGATATTTAAGCTACAAAAATTTAGACTTTATAGTCCAGGGGAAAAAAAGCTTAATTTTATATTATATATATATATATACAAACAAATTTATTTTATCAGCAAATCGCTTTAGAAAATGACCGATAACCATAAAAATGCTTAATATTGGTGCCAGTAATTGTCCGAACCCTTATAGATCAAGTAGACCGATAACTGATATTTTGAATTGATATTGATATTTGATATATATATATATATATATATATATATATCTGGTGTTAAAATTTAAATGAATGTCAAAATTATGCATAACAAGGCTCTGACAGAAACTTAAAAAAAAAAATTTTATCAGCAAATCACTTTAGAAAATGACCGATAACCATAAAAATGCTTAATGTTTACACTCTCGTTAGTGCGTTATTGCGTCGTTTAATTGTATAAAACAGAAATCTGCTCATTTTTGTTGCTTTTTTGCAGCTGTCGCTTAAGTTGCCTCAACATGTGGTTACTTTTGTTGCTTCAAATTGCTTTTACGCTAATGACAAATTGTGTGAACACCACCCCGTTTTTATGTGCATTTTAAAGTATCCTATCAGAAACGACTGACGGAAACAACCACATTTAGAATAAAAATCTATTCATTCGCAAAAAACATTTTGACGCTTGTGTGAGGTGGTTTTTCACTTAAAAAAAGGGTAAATCTGAATAATGGAAGATAAAAACACATTTGGCAAATAAACTCAGATAATTTATTGCGCCACTGGAAAGTATAAGAAAATTATTATATTCAGTGGCTTTTTTTGCTTTTCTTAGTGGTATACAGTGCCAGTTTATCAGGAAGTGATGATTTTGTTCTCTTTGTTTTAGATGGAAATGGTGCTTATTCACAAATGTTTCATGCAATATTCCAATTTTGCGCATAAGTTAAATTCTTTAGATGGAAACCTGGCTAATGGCACTGTTCAACAGTTTTAGCTAAAATGCAACATGTGCAATGGCCAATATGCAACATCGCTGCATACAGTAAACAAAGATTTATTATTTTCATGGACTAATAATCAAGAGCGTGAGCCATATATTACTTTTGTTAAAGGGCAAGCGTTCAGGGACGATAATAAATTGATCTAAACAACCGTTGCCATTTTTTAGACTATACAATTAACAACAAGACAATATCATTCATTAAAACTGCAATTCCACTGATGCTCTGGTTGTAATGAATAAAAGTTATTGGCTTGTGGCTCACAGAGTTTGTATCGATTCCTAAGAAATCCAAGGCAAACATAATCCTCTGAAATGTACAATACAGACAGGATTTGCAATGCAAATTCAATTTCACCACCTGAGTTTCAACTAATGGAGTTAAAATGACAAAGGTTTGTAATTACAGGAGAGGCATGTTATTTGCTGTAAAGCTCTGTAAGTGATTGAGTTAAATAACTATCAAATTAAGGAAGAGAAGTAATGAACACGTTGTGCATTTTGTGCAAAATCTACACTAAATTTTCTTCTGTACGCTAATTAAAACTAAAACATAATGTTTATGCCATAATGTGACATTTCAGAGGAGTTCTTACACTATAGAAAATGGAAATGAACGTTCTCTAAATGTAATCAGGTTCATTTGATCGTATTACATAATATTTTGGACTAAACCTTAAGAACTAGACAAAAAAATAAAGTTAGCAAGAGAAACGGTAGTCAATAAACCTTTTAAACTTATAGTTGTGCTCAAAAGTTTACACACCCCTTGCAGAATCTGCAAAATGTTCATTATTTTAGCAAAATAAGAGGGATCGTACAAAATGCATTTTATTTTTTATTTTGTACTGACCTGAGTAAGTATATTTTACATAAAAGACATTTATAGTCCACAAACAATAGTTGAATTTATAAAAATGACCCTGTTCAAAAGTTTCCATCCCCTTGATTTCTAATACTGTGTTGTTCCTGAATGACCCACAGCTGTTTTTTTTATTTAGTGATAGTTGTTCATGAGTCCCTTGTTTGTTCTGAACAGTTAAACTGTCTGCTGTTCTTCAGAAAAATCCTTCAGCTCACACAAATTCTTTGGTTTTCCAGCATTTTTGTGTATTTGAACCCTTTCCAGCAATGACTGTATGATTTTGAGATCCATCTTTTCACACTGAGGACAACTGAGAGACTCATATGCAACTATTACAGAAGGTTCAAACACTCACTGATGCTCCAGAAGGAAAAAACATGCATTAAGAGCCGGGGGGTGAAAACTTTTGAACAGAATGGAAATGTGTACATTTTGCTCATTTTGCCTAAATATCATATTTTTTTCATTTAGTGCTGCCCTTCAGAAGCTACAGAAGATACTTGTGTGTTTCCAAGAAGACAAAATTAGTTAAATTTACCATGACCTTCAAATTTCAAAAGTTTTCACCCCCCGGCTCTAAATGCATGTTTTTTCCTTCTGGAGCATCAGTGAGTGTTTGAACCTTCTGTAATAGTTGCATATGAGTCTCTCAGTTGTCCTCAGTGTGAAAAGATGGATCTCTAAATCATACAGTCATTGTTGGAAAGGGTTCAAATACACAAAAATGCTGGAAAACCAAAGAATTTGTGTGAGCTGAAGGATTTTTCTGAAGAACAGCAGACAGTTGAACTGTTCAGGACAAACAAGGGACTCATGAACAACTATCACTAAATAAAAACACAGCTGTGGGTCATTCAGGAACAACACAGTATTAGAAATCAAGGGGATGTAAACTTTTGAACAGGTTATTGTTTTCTCTTGTGGACTATAAATGTCTTTTATGTAAATCTTATTCAGGTCAGTACTAAATAAAAATAACATGCATTTTATATGATCCCTCTTATTTTGCTAAAAGAATGAACATTTTGCAGATTCTGCAAGGGGGATGTAAACTTTTGAGCACAGCTGTATTCTAGATTAGGTATTAGGTAGGTTAAAACAATTATTTCAGATGATAAAACAAATTATTATCACGCATTTCACACATTTTCTGTGTCATGCAAATATGTCATGCGAATATGCAAGGTAAATGAGCCTTTTCTTTTCACATATTTTCAGCTACTGTTGAATATAGGAAACAGGTGTTATATCAGAAAAACTATTCAGTGACACAAAGTATATCCATTTCCAATTAGAGAATTCTTGTTTTGCTTCAGAAGGAAAAAAAAAAGAGATAAAAATACATTTTGTTTTAAGTTTAAAGCTGTTTCCATGGATACAGAATTGTTGCTATGACAGTGAGGGTAGAAAACATGTGGCATGTGATAGAGATTGAGTCTAGTATGCATTATAATCTGTATTCTGATTATTGATTATATGTAATAGCATCAAAACAATTTGAGTTAACTTAAAATAATTTGTTACCCGGGTGCCTTAACATTTTAAGTTCATCAACTCACAGAAGTTTAGTCAGCTTAAAACTTAGATATTTGTGTTGATTCAACTTAAAATTTTAAGGCAGCAGGGTAACAGATTATTTTAAGTTGACTCAACAAATTGTGCTTTTTATTTTTTTTACAACTCGAAATGCCACAACACATTCTTGTGCGCGTCTTTCTTTAGTTGAAAAGAAATTAAATTTTACATTCAAGGATTTTTCTTCAATGGGGATCAATGGGTTAAAGGTAGGGCTGTGAATCTTTGGGTAAACAGTGAATCGATTCACGATTCACAGGGTTGCGCTTCGATTTGCGATTTTGCTAATTCAGAATTCATCTAATTCGATGCGATTCGATTAATACCGATTAAATTCTGCATACTTTAAGTGTATTCACAGGATTATTAAATGCTTTCCCTAAATTCTTTATATGCTTAGTCAGGGGGCAAAATATTTTCTTTGAATAAAAAGGTCTTTAAAGTGCATTTCTCTTTTTTTAACGTGATGCACTAAAATAACTAAATCTAAAACTCAAAAATTAATAAATTATAAAACTAAACTAAAATTAATAAAAGCTATAATATATCTTAAACAAAAACCTGAAAAAAAGAAAGAAAACTCTACCAGCAGAAGAAGAAGCCTGCATTTATTTGATCCAAACTACAGCAAAACAGTAAAATTTAGAAATATTTCTACTATTTAAAACCATTTTCTATTTGAATATATTTTAAAATGTAATTTATTCCTGATTTCAACGCAGAATTTTTAGCATCATTACTCCAGTCACTTGATCCTTCAGAAATCATTAATATAATATCACTAATATTATTTTTTGCTGCTCAGAAACATTTATTATTATTTTTATGATGTTGAAAACATCTGAGTAAATGTTTTTCCTTTTTTTTTTTGCTGCATAGAAAGTTCAGAAGAACAGCATTTATCTAAAATGGAAATCTTTTGCAACATTATAAATGTCTTTATCATCACTTTTGATCGATTTAAAAAATGTACTCAAGTGTATGTACTCTTAAATATCGATGGTATAATAACAATAATAAAGAGAAAAATAAAGAGATAAATTTATTTGAAATGCTGTTTAAATTTACATATTTATGTATATATTAATAAAGTAAAGTAAGTATAGCGCTGAATTCAACTAAAGATGAACTGAAGATTATTTGATTGAGCTAAAGTGGAAATATTTGAGGTATACTTTAAATATCTTGCATTTAAAGACCCTTTTATTCAAAGAAAATACAATTCTCAGCAATAATGACATTAAAAGACATTTTAGGCTTAATATTAAGAAATTCAGATAAAGTTTAATTATAATTGTTTATGTCAAAGTCTCAAGGGATGCATCAGTAAATATGCTAATAGATTTGTAGTTAAATAAAGCTGAAACTAAAATCAAAACCATTGTTATATAAAATAAATTAAATGTTAATTGAAATTAAAGTGCTCCTCAAATATTTCCACTTTAGCTCAATCAAATATACTTCAGTTCATCTTTAGTTGAATTCAGCGCTATACTTACAATTCAGCACACTTTATGCCAGTTTAGTATAGGCTACTAAAAGTACTTACTTTTTATTAATATATACATAAATATGTAAATTTAAACAGCATTTCAAATAAATTTATCTCTTTATTCTTCTCTTTATTATTGTTATTATACCATCGATATTTAAGAGTACATACACTTGAGTACATTTTTTAAATCGATCAAAAGTGATGATTAAGACATTTATAATGTTGCAAAAGATTTCCATTTTAGATAAATGCTGTTCTTCTGAACTTTCTATGCAGCAAAAAAAAAAAAGGAAAAACATTTACTCAGATGTTTTCAACATCATAAAAATAATAATAAATGTTTCTGAGCAGTAAAAAATAATACTAGTGATATTATATTGATGATTTCTGAAGGATCAAGTGACTGGAGTAATGATGCTAAAAATTCTGCGTTGAAATCAGGAATAAATTACATTTTAAAATATATTCAAATAGAAAATGGTTTTAAATAGTAGAAATATTTCTAAATTTTGCTGTAGTTTGGATCAAATAAATGCAGGCTTCTTTAAAAAAACATTAAAAACTTTTGGCTGGTAGAGTTTTCTTTCTTTCTTTCAGGTTTTTGTTTAAGATATATTATATATAGCTTTTATTAATTTTAGAGTTTTATAATGTATTAATTTTTGAGTTTTAGATTTAGTTATTTTAGCGCATCACGTTAAAAAAAGAGAAATGTACTTTAGTTTCAATTAACATTTAATTTATTTCATATAACAATGGTTTTGATTTTAGTTTCAGCTTTATTTAACTACAAATCTATTAGCATATTTACTGATGCATCCCTTGAGACTTTGACATAAACAATTATAATTAAACTTTATCTGAATTTCTTAATATTAAGCCTAAAATGTCTTTTAATGTCATTATTGCTGAGAATTGTCTTTTCTTTGAATAAAAAGGTCTTTAAATGCAAGATATTTAAAGTGCACCTGAAATATACTTCAGTTCATCTTTAGTTGAATTCAGCGCTATACTTACAATTCAGCGCACTTTATGCCAGTTTAGTATAGGCTACTAAAAGTACTTACTTTTTATTAATATATACATAAATATGTAAATTTAAACTTGGCATGAAATAAAGGTATTTCAAATAAATTTTAGTATATTTATCTCTTTATTTATGTAAGCCAAGACAAAAAAGGCTTTAATAGTAGGCATTTTATGTCACACTTTTGCATGATGTGAGCTGCTTTATCTTATTTTCATCAAATAAAATGCTCCAGCATTTAAACTATTCCTTTCTATCAGCAAATTATGATTTTAATGATGCTGTACTTTCATGCATGTGACGGATAACGTTAAACCTCACTCTTATTTTAAGGTTCCTGTACATTTCCTACTTTTGGTTTAACGACATTCAGTTAAAATGTCATTTACATTTACAATGCAATTGTGCGTATCTGAGGAAGAGATCTGAGGAAACGAACGACTATGGCAAGCCGTTTATTAATTCAATTTTCACTAGTTAAAATGCTAATTGTTGATATCAGAAATTAGATTTTTACTAGTAACAATGGCCATTTTTGATATCAGGAATTACATTTCCACTAGTAAAAAGGTTCATTATTGATATCAACAATTGAATTTCAAAAGTAAAAACTATAAATTGTATTTTCACTAGTTAAATGTCACCATAGACTCCCATTCAAATTTAATTCTTGATATCAATCATTGATTTCTTACTAGTTAAAATGCCAATTCTTGATATCAACAATTCAATTGCTATTAGTGACAATGTTCATTTTTGATATCTGAAAATGTATTTCTGTTATCAATAATTAGGAGAGTAATTTTAGATATCTAAAATGCATTTTTACTAGTAACACTCGAATTGTTGATATCAAGAATTAAATCTGAATGGGAGTCTATGGTGACATTTAACTAGTGAAAATACAATTCTTGATATCAACTTTTATAGTTTTTACTAGTTGAAATTTACTTGTTGATATCAATAATTAACCTTTTTACTAGTGGAAATGTAATTCCTGATATCAAGAATGGCCATTGTTACTAGTAAAAATCAATTTCTGATATCAAGAATTATAATTTTAACTAGTGAAAATTAAATTGTTGATATCAAGAATTCATATCCTGCGAATGAATAAAAGTCAAAACGGCTTGCCATGTACAACGCTGTTCAAGGTCACCGTTAATTCGTGCTTGTAGCAATTTATATATTTTAAAGCACTGAATCACTATTGGAATCTTGTTTCATTTGATTCTTAGTGTTTTAAATCCGTTTTTCAAGATCGATGCATATGCATCATCAGGTTTTGTAATCAACGCATCGAGAAAATGAGTGAATCTTTACACCCCTAGTTAAAGGTCCTCATTGCAGGTTCAATGCAGCTCCAAAAGGCTTTACACTCTCCTTTAAAAGTGCAGTATGTAAGATTGACAGCTAGCGGTTGAAATGGGTACTGCAATTGCGTCCCGGAATCTGCCCAAAATGCACATTTCAGAGTAGAATTACCTTTCTATAGCATTAGTTTCCAGAGAAACAGTTGTGTAAACATAACTTTTTTTCTAAATATCTACAAACATATGTTATTTTTTAGCTTAAGAAGAGTAAAAAAACTTACATACAGCCGGTTTTAATTTGTGTGATAATTAATTTCACTTCCAATCTGTGCATATTTGCTGCATCATACACTATACAAAATAGTCTGCGCTTAAGGAAAGCTTTGTCTTATTGTTAAAAGCATTTAAAAGTAATTATGTAGTCACTAGATAATGGATATGGCCGTCATATTCTATTACATTACATTTGCCTTTATCATTATAGTTCTAATTTAGTGGCTATTAGATCAAATCAGTCTGAAACTGGATGTCAATTAGTTCAAGTTTAGAAGCTCTCAGTAATCATCTGATTTTGATTTATATTATTGAAGACTTGTCTGCACTGAATATACTGAATTTCTTTCTTTTGTAGAGTTTTATTTTATTATCATCAATATGCGAATGAGTTTTATTTTCATTTTAAAGTATTAGTCATTTTGTTTTTAGGTCCACACTATTTTTTTTTATTATTCTCTTTTGCTCAAGCCTGCATTTATTTGATCCAAAGTACAGTAAAAATGTTAAATATTTGTATTTTTTTAAATAACTGTTTCTATTTAAGTATATTTTAAAATGTAATTTATTTCTGTGATCAAAACTACATTTTCTGCATTTTCTTCAGTCACATGATCCTTCAGAAATCATTCTAATATTCTGATTTGCTGTTCAAGAAACATTTATTATTATTATTATTATTATTATTATTATTATTATCAATATTTAAGAATAAATACATTTGAGTACATTTTTTTTAAATCAATCAAAAGTGATGATTAAGACATTTATAATGTTACAAAAGATTTCCATTTTAGATAAATGCTGTTCTTCTGAAAAAAAAAGGAAAAAAAATTACTCAGATGTTTTCAACATCATAATAAAAATAATAATAAATGTTTCTGAGCAGCAAAAAATAATACTAGTGATATTATATTGATGATTTCTGAAGGATCAAGTGACTGGAGTAATGATGCTAAAAATTTTGCATTGAAATCAGGAATAAATTACATTTTAAAATATATTCAAATAGAAAATGGTTTTAAATAGTAGAAATATTTCTAAATTTTGCTGTAGTTTGGATCAAATAAACGCAGGCTTCTTAAAAAAAAATTATAAACTTTTGGCTGGTAGAGTTTTCTTTATTTTTTTGTAGGTTTTTGTTTAAGATATATATTTTATTTAGCTTTTATTAATTTTTGAGTTTTAGATTTAGTTATTTTCAGCACATCACGTTAAAAAAAATAATTGAAATAATATTTAATTTCAATTAACATTTAATGCATTTCATATAACAATGGTTTTAATTTTAATTTCAGCTTTATTTAACTACAATAACCCTGTGTAAAGTCTCTGTTTTATATACAGTTCAATAAATAATTCAGAAAGTAATAAAACGTACAAGTTCAAGACAAAACGATAATAAACCTAACTATTCAACTAGATATTTTCAGAGATGCTACTAAGCGCTGTCACATTCAATTAACATCATCATCATAGTTGACTTTGAATAAAAGCATCTTGCAAATGCATGAACGTAAATAGAAATCAGTGCCACGCATGAAGCCACAAGCAATCTACACTAATTACTCCAACACAAACACAACAAAAGCAAGACGCAGAGGAATTATTCGGATTATTTGTTATGCAAGTCTGTCATCCCCATCAGTCTGGACACAGATACCATCCAGAATTCGCAAGCAGCTCAGATCCAATTAATTCTCTCATGTTCTACATTCATTGTCTCTGTCAGTGTGTGAAAGTGTACTAAATAAAGGCTATTCTCTCTGTTAAATGAGGGTCTTGTGTTCCATACGTTCGTCTGTTTAACATGATCATTACAGCTCATATATACGTGACCCGTCAGCATCGCATGTCTCTCTAACAGAGCGCCACGACGTGAAGAAAATCACTGGCGCTTGTGAAATAATGAGCTACTTCAGCCAGTTATTTGCGCTGATGGACAGCTCCACAGTGGAGACAACTATGGCAAGCCGTTTTGACGTTTATTCATTCGCAGTTCAATTTTCACTAGTTAAAATGCTAATTCTTGCTATCAGAAATTGATTTTTACTAGTAACAATGGCCATTTTTGATATCAGGAATTACATTTCCACTAGTAAAAAGGTAATTATTGAATTTCAACTTGTAAAAAACTATAATTGTTGATATGAAGAATTGTATTTTCACTAGTTAAGTGTCACCATAGACTCCCATTCAAATTTAATTGTTGATATCAAGAATGGATTTCTTACTAGTTAAAATGTCAATTGCACATATCAGAAATAATTCTCACTAGTAAAAACCTTTATTTTTGATATCAATAATCATTGTTACTAGGAAAAATGTATGGCAAGCCGTTTTGACTTTTATTCATTTGCTGGATATGAATTCTTGATATCAACAATTCAGTTTTCACTAGTTAAAATTATAATTCTTGATATCAGAAATTGATTTTTGCTAGTAACAATGGCCATTTTTGATATCAGGAATTACATTTCCACTAGTAAAAAGGTAATTATTGAATTTCAACTAGTAAAAACTATAATTGTTGATATGAAGAATTGTATGTTCACTAGTTAAATGTCACCACAGACTCCCATTCAAATTGAATTGTTCATATCAAGAATGGATTTCTTACTAGTTAAAATGTCAATTTCACATATCAGAAATACAGTTCTCACTAGTAAAAACCTTAATTTTTGATATCAATAATCATTGTTACTAGGAAAAATGTATGGCAAGCCGTTTTGACTTTTATTCATTTGCAGGATATGAATTCTTGATATCAACAATTCAATTTTCACTAGTTAAAATGCTAATTTTTGATATCAGAAATTAATTTTTACTAGTAACAATGGCCATTTTTGATATTAGGAATTACATTTCCACTAGTAAAAAGGTTAATTATTGATATTTGGCATTGAATTTCAACTAGTAAAAACTATAATTGTATGTTCACTAGTTAAATGTCACCATAGACTCCCATTCAGATGTAATTGTTGATATCAAGAATTGATTTCTTACTAGTTAAAATGTCCATTTCACATATCAGAAATAATTCTCACTAGTAAAAACCTTAATTTTTGATATCAATAATCATTGTTACTAGGAAAAATGTATGGCAAGCCGTTTTGACTTTTATTCATTTGCAGGATATGAATTCTTGATATCAACAATTCAATTTTCACTAGTTAAAATTATAATTCTTGATATCAGAAATTGATTTTTACTAGTAACAATGGGCATTTTTGATATCAGGAATTACATTTCCACTAGTAGAAAGGTTAATTATTGATATTTGGCATTGAATTTCAACTAGTAAAAACTATAATTGTATGTTCACTAGTTAAATGTCACCATAGACTCCCATTCAGATGTAATTGTTGATATCAAGAATTGATTTCTTACTAGTTAAAATGTCCATTTCACATATCAGAAATAATTCTCACTAGTAAAAACCTTTATTTTTTATATCAATAATCATTGTTACTAGTGCAAATACCAATTCCTGATATCAAGATTTCAGTTGTCACTAGTTGAAATGTCAATTGTTGATATCTCTAAATGTATTTCAGCATGTTACATTACATATTTCTGATATCTGAAAATATATTTGTGTTATCAAAAATTAAGAGAGTAATTTCAGATATGTAAAATGCATTCTTACTAGTAACAATCCCATTCATGATATCAGAAATGAACATCGTCACTAGTAGCAATTGAATTGTTGATATCAGGAATGGACATTTGCACTAGTAACAATATAATTATTGATGTCAAAAATAAAGGTTTTTACTAGTGAGAATTATTTCTGATATGTGAAATTGACATTTTAACTAGTAAGAAATCAATTCTTGATATCAACAATTGAATTTGAATGGGAGTCTATGGTGACATCTTGATATCAACAATTACAGTTTTTACTAGTGGAAATTCAATTGTTGATATCAATAATTAACCTTTTTACTAGTGGAAATGTAATTCCTGATATCAAAAATGGCCATTGTTACTAGTAAAAATCAATTTCTGATATCAAGAATTATAATTTTAACTAGTGAAAACTGAATTGTTGATATCAAGAATTCATATCCTGCGAATGAATAAAAGTCAAAATGGCTTGCCATACATTTTTCCTAGTAACAATGTAATTATTGATATCAAAAATAAAGGTTTTTACTAGTGGGAATTATTTCTGATATGTGAAATTGACATTTTAACTAGTAAGAAATCAATTCTTGATATCAACAATTATAGTTTTTACTAGTTGAAATTATTGTTGATATCAATAATTAACCTTTTTACTAGTGGAAATGTAATTCCTGATATCAAAAATTGCCATTGTTACTAGTAAAAATAAATTTCTGATATCAAGAATTCATATCCTGCGAATGAATAAATGTCAAAATGGCTTGCCATGGACAACCAAAGATGCTTCAAACAGATGGATGCAGCTCGGAGCTTAGTAACTAAAAGTTGCTTTTTGGTCATATTTTCATAAATAATAACAACACATGCACAGACATGTTGAACGGGATGCATGTCTATCCCTCACTCCTTCATTTTCAATCAAATAACATGTTAAGGGATGATACAAAATTTGGTTGAGATACAACTGTTTGAAAATCTGGAATCTAAGGGTGCAAAAAAATCTAAATATTGAGAAAATCACCTTTAAAGTTGTCTAAATAAAGTTCCTAGAGATGCATATTACTAATCAAAAATTAAGTTTTGATATATTTACAGTAGGAAATGTACAAAATATCTTCATGGAACATGATCTTAATATCCTAATGACTTTTAGCATAAAAGAAAAATCGATAATTTTGACCCATACAATGTATTTTTGACTATCAGATCTTTTTTTTCCTTATTTTTTATAGTACATATAGCTCAGTCCAAATAAAATAACTAATTTACTCAATATTTGCACTTTTATGTTGATTAATGCATTTCTTATGTAAAGCGTTTCAAATCGCTCACTTATGTGGTTGCATTTTACAATGCCGCCTTGGACATGAGATACACAGCAAGCTTACAAACTTAATTTATTTTTTTTGTGTGTGTCTATTTCAGTCTTAAAATTCAGACAGCTAGCTAAGGCAGATAGATGGCCTCTTCATTCTAATAAAGTCAGGATCACAAACAATAGGGCCACTAAGAGTTAGGCCTGGAAGGATGATTCATGAAAATGGGAAGAAAAGGTCAAAGCCCTGGAGGACGCGAAATAGAGAAGCGCTGATGTCGTGATGGACGTCCAGCGACTGTCCGCAGCAGCAGCTCTTCATGAAAAAGCCACAATGATCCATCTGCGCCGGACAACACGCCATTAAACCGGCTTCCTCTCACCGATGAGATCATGTGCACTGCTGCCCTCCAAGAGAAACAGCTGCCCACGATCATGCTCTATTATTATGACTGCTTTCTATGTGTGTGCTACAATGGTCACTTCTGATATATTCCAGCCTGGATTATTGAAAACAGAAAACAGCCATCATAATAAAACACTGTGCAATAATGAGAATTTGATTTCCACTTTAGAAATTAGTGTTGGGGAAAGTTACTTTTAAAAGTAATGCGTTACAATATTGCGTCGCTCCCTAAAAAAGTAACTTATTACGTTACTTAGTTACTTTTTATGGAAAGTAATGCATTACAATATTGCGTTTCTCCCAAAAAAAGTAACAAATTGCGTTACTTAGTTAATTTTTATGGAAAGTAATGCGTTACAATGTTGCGTTGCTCCCCAAAAAAGTAACAAATTGCGTTACTTAGTTAATTTTTATGGAAAGTAATGCGGTACAATATTGCGTTTCTCCCAAAAAAAGTAACAAATTGCGTTACTTAGTTAATTTTTATGGAAAGTAATGCGGTACAATATTGCGTTGCTCCCCAAAAAAGTAAAAAAAAAGTTACTTAGTTACTTTTTATGGAAAGTAATGCGTTACAATGTTGCGTTTCTCCCCCAAAAAAAGTAACAAATTGCGTTACTTAGTTACTTTTTATGGAAAGTAATGAGTTACAATATTGCGTTTCTCCCAAAAAAAGTAACAAATTGCGTTACTTAGTTATTTTTTATGGAAAGTAATGCGTTACAATGTTGCGTTTCTCCCCCAAAAAAAGTAACAAATTGCGTTACTCAGTTACTTTTTATGGAAAGTAATGCGTTACAATATTGCGTTGCTCCCCAATAAAGTAAAAAAAAAGTTACTTAGTTACTTTTTATGGAAAGTAATGCGTTACAATATTGCGTTTCTCCCCAAAAAAGTAACAAATTGCGTTACTTAGTTAATTTTTATGGAAAGTAATGCGTTACAATGTTGCGTTGTTCCCCAAAAAAGTAACAAATTGCGTTACTTAGTTACTATTTATGGAAAGTAATGCGTTACAATATTGCGTTGCTCCCCAAAAAAGTAACAAATTACGTTACTTAGTTACTTTTTATGGAAAGTAATGCGTTACAATGTTGCGTTTCTCCCCAAAAAAGTAACAAATTGCGTTACTTAGTTAATTTTTATGGAAAGTAATGCGTTACAATGTTGCGTTGCTCCCCAAAAAAGTAACAAATTGCGTTACTTAGTTACTATTTATGGAAAGTAATGCGTTACAATATTGCGTTTCTCCTCAAAAAAGTAACAAATTACGTTACTTAGTTACTTTTTATGGAAAGTAATGCGTTACAATATTGCGTTGCTCCCCAAAAAAGTTAAAAAAAAGTTACTTAGTTACTTTTTATGGAAAGTAATGCGTTACAATGTTGCGTTTCTCCCCCAAAAAAAGTAACAAATTGCGTTACTTAGTTACTTTTTATGGAAAGTAATGCGTTACAATATTGCGTTTCTCCCCAATAAAGTAAAAAAAAAGTTACTTAGTTACTTTTTATGGAAAGTAATGCGTTACAATGTTGCGTTGTTCCCCAAAAAAGTAACAAATTGCGTTACTTAGTTACTATTTATGGAAAGTAATGCGTTACAATATTGCGTTTCTCCCCAAAAAAGTAACAAATTACGTTACTTAGTTACTTTTTATGGAAAGTAATGCGTTACAATATTGCGTTGCTCCCCAAAAAAGTAAAAAAAAAGTTACTTAGTTACTTTTTATGGAAAGTAATGCGTTACAATGTTGCGTTTCTCCCCCCAAAAAAGTAACAAATTGCGTTACTTAGTTACTTTTTATGGAAAGTAATGCGTTACAATATTGCGTTTCTCCCCAATAAAGTAAAAAAAAAGTTACTTAGTTACTTTTTATGGAAAGTAATGCGTTACAATATTGCGTTGCTCCCCAAAAAAGTAAAAAAAAGTGACTTAGTTACTTTTTATGGAAAGTAATGCGTTACAATATTGCGTTTCTCCCCAAAAAAGTAACAAATTGCGTTACTTAGTTACTATTTATGGAAAGTAATGCGTTACAATGTTGCGTTTCTCCCCCCAAAAAAGTAACAAATTGCGTTACTTAGTTACTTTTTATGGAAAGTAATGCGTTACAATATTGCGTTTCTCCCCAAAAAAGTAACAAATTGCGTTACTTAGTTACTATTTATGGAAAGTAATGCGTTACAATGTTGCGTTTCTCCCCCAAAAAAAGTAACAAATTGCGTTACTTAGTTACTTTTTATGGAAAGTAATGCGTTACAATATTGCGTTGCTCCCCAATAAAGTAAAAAAAAAGTTACTTAGTTACTTTTTATGGAAAGTAATGCGTTACAATATTGCGTTTCTCCCCAAAGAAGTAACAAATTGCGTTACTTAGTTAATTTTTATGGAAAGTAATGCGTTACAATGTTGCGTTGTTCCCCAAAAAAGTAACAAATTGCGTTACTTAGTTACTATTTATGGAAAGTAATGCGTTACAATATTGCGTTGCTCCCCAAAAAAGTAACAAATTACGTTACTTAGTTAATTTTTATGGAAAGTAATGCGTTACAATGTTGCGTTTCTCCCCAAAAAAGTAACAAATTGCGTTACTTAGTTAATTTTTATGGAAAGTAATGCGTTACAATATTGCGTTGCTCCCCAAAAAAGTAACAAATTGCGTTACTTAGTTACTATTTATGGAAAGTAATGCGTTACAATATTGCGTTTCTCCCCAAAAAAGTAACAAATTGCGTTACTTAGTTAATTTGTATGGAAAGTAATGCGTTACAATGTTGCGTTGTTCCCCAAAAAAGTAACAAATTGCGTTACTTAGTTACTATTTATGGAAAGTAATGCGTTACAATATTGCGTTTCTCCCCAAAAAAGTAACAAATTACGTTACTTAGTTACTTTTTATGGAAAGTAATGCGTTACAATATTGCGTTGCTCCCCAAAAAAGTAAAAAAAAAGTTACTTAGTTACTTTTTATGGAAAGTAATGCGTTACAATATTGCGTTTCTCCCCAAAAAAGTAACAAATTGCGTTACTTAGTTACTTTTTATGGAAAGTAATGTGTTACAATATTGCGTTTCTCCTCAAAAAAGTAACAAATTACGTTACTTAGTTACTTTTTATGGAAAGTAATGCGTTACAATATTGCGTTGCTCCCCAAAAAAGTAAAAAAAAAGTTACTTAGTTACTTTTTATGGAAAGTAATGCGTTACAATATTGCGTTTCTCCTCAAAAAAGTAACAAATTACGTTACTTAGTTACTTTTTATGGAAAGTAATGCATTACAATATTGCGTTGCTCCCCAAAAAAGTAAAAAAAAAGTTACTTAGTTACTTTTTATGGAAAGTAATGCGTTACAATATTGCGTTTCTCCCCAAAAAAGTAACAAATTGCGTTACTTAGTTAATTTGTATGGAAAGTAATGCGTTACAATGTTGCGTTGTTCCCCAAAAAAGTAACAAATTGCGTTACTTAGTTACTATTTATGGAAAGTAATGCGTTACAATATTGCGTTTCTCCCCAAAAAAGTAACAAATTACGTTACTTAGTTACTTTTTATGGAAAGTAATGCGTTACAATATTGCGTTGCTCCCCAAAAAAGTAAAAAAAAAGTTACTTAGTTACTTTTTATGGAAAGTAATGCGTTACAATATTGCGTTTCTCCCCAAAAAAGTAACAAATTACGTTACTTAGTTACTTTTTATGGAAAGTAATGCGTTACAATATTGCGTCGCTCCCCAAAAAAGTAACAAATTACGTTACTTAGTTACTTTTTATGGAAAGTAATGCGTTACAATATTGCGTCGCTCCCCAAAAAAGTAAAAAAAAAGTTACTTAGTTACTTTTTATGGAAAGTAATGCGTTACAATGTTGCGTTTCTCCCAAAAAAAGTAACAAATTGCGTTACTTAGTTAATTTGTATGGAAAGTAATGCGTTACAATGTTGCGTTGTTCCCCAAAAAAGTAACAAATTGCGTTACTTAGTTACTATTTATGGAAAGTAATGCGTTACAATATTGCGTTTCTCCCCAAAAAAGTAACAAATTACGTTACTTAGTTACTTTTTATGGAAAGTAATGCGTTACAATATTGCGTTGCTCCCCAAAAAAGTAAAAAAAAAGTTACTTAGTTACTTTTTATGGAAAGTAATGCGTTACAATATTGCGTTTCTCCCCAAAAAAGTAACAAATTGCGTTACTTAGTTACTTTTTATGGAAAGTAATGCGTTACAATATTGCGTTTCTCCTCAAAAAAGTAACAAATTACGTTACTTAGTTACTTTTTATGGAAAGTAATGCGTTACAATATTGCGTTGCTCCCCAAAAAAGTAAAAAAAAAGTTACTTAGTTACTTTTTATGGAAAGTAATGCGTTACAATATTGCGTTTCTCCTCAAAAAAGTAACAAATTACGTTACTTAGTTACTTTTTATGGAAAGTAATGCATTACAATATTGCGTTGCTCCCCAAAAAAGTAAAAAAAAAGTTACTTAGTTACTTTTTATGGAAAGTAATGCGTTACAATATTGCGTTTCTCCCCAAAAAAGTAACAAATTGCGTTACTTAGTTAATTTGTATGGAAAGTAATGCGTTACAATGTTGCGTTGTTCCCCAAAAAAGTAACAAATTGCGTTACTTAGTTACTATTTATGGAAAGTAATGCGTTACAATATTGCGTTTCTCCCCAAAAAAGTAACAAATTACGTTACTTAGTTACTTTTTATGGAAAGTAATGCGTTACAATATTGCGTTGCTCCCCAAAAAAGTAAAAAAAAAGTTACTTAGTTACTTTTTATGGAAAGTAATGCGTTACAATATTGCGTTTCTCCCCAAAAAAGTAACAAATTACGTTACTTAGTTACTTTTTATGGAAAGTAATGCGTTACAATATTGCGTCGCTCCCCAAAAAAGTAACAAATTACGTTACTTAGTTACTTTTTATGGAAAGTAATGCGTTACAATATTGCGTCGCTCCCCAAAAAAGTAAAAAAAAAGTTACTTAGTTACTTTTTATGGAAAGTAATGCGTTACAATGTTGCGTTTCTCCCAAAAAAAGAGTAACAAATTGCGTTACTTAGTTAATTTTTATTGAAAGTAATGCATTACAATACTTTTGCGTTACTTTTGCATTACTTTTTAAATCTGGGCAGGGCTTGCTTGTTTGTTTTTAATATAAACAGTTTGATTCTTAGCAAATGTAAAAGCCCTTTCACATTAAAATGAAATGAAGTGAATAAGGCTAAGGCTAAAGGAAAATTAAACTGACGTCTGTACAGTAGAACTGTAGGAAAAGAAAGTTCAACACTCTTCAGCAATGAGAAAAATTAAGCACAAATGTTAACTCATCTAAAGTAAGTTTAGCTTATTATTACACTGCAAAAAACGCTTTTCTTACTTAGATTTTTTGTCTTGTTTCCAGCCAAAATATCTTAAAATTCTTAAATCAAGAAGATTTTCTAGACAAGTAAAAATTAAGTGTGTTTTTGTTTGAAACAAGTGAAATAATCTCCCAATGGGGTAAGCAAAATGATCTTCTTTTCTGTTTGAAATAATATTTTTTTTGCTTACCCCATTGGCAGATTATTTTTGCTTGTTCTAAGCAAAAACTCACTTAATTTTGACTTGTTTTTTTCTGAAAACAAGAAAATAATTATTTACTTGTCTAAAAAATCCTTCTTGATTTAAGATTTTATATATATATATATATATATATATATATATATTAGGGCTGTCAAACAATTAATCACATCCAAAATAAAAGTTTATGTTTACATTCTATATCTGTGTTTACTTTGTGTATTTATTATGTACATTTAAATACACACACATACATGTATATATTAAAACAAAATATTTATATGTATATATATTTATACCTGTATACAATTTAGATTCTAAATAAATATAAATAATTTAGATATAAATCTAAAATATTTTTCATTATTCTATACATGCATTTGTGTGTATTTATATATAGATAATAAATATACACAGTACACAAATATATAGTATGTAAACATGAACTTTTATTTTGGATGCGATTAATCGCGATTAATCGTTTGACAGCACTAATATATATATATATATATATATATATTTTGTTTTTTTTGGCTGGAAATGAGACAAAAAGTCTAAGTAAGAACAGTATTTTTGCAGTGTACTGATGTATTGGATCAACAAAGGTCAGCAGCAAAGTTATTGGTTAATAAAATGGGATTAAATACATAAAGGAAACAAAAGTAACTCAGATATTTTCTTGAAAATGAAAAAGTAATGCATTACTTTACTGGTTACTCAAAAAAAGTAATATTATTACGTAACTTGAGTTACTTCTAATGCATTCCCCCCAACACTGGAAATAATAAGCTACTTTGGTGGATTATTAGTGCAAATATCAGTTCTCAGGGTTGTCTTTTTATTTTTTTTTAATACAGGCGAATGTGATCCTTAAGCACAACTTTCTTTTAATTTGCCTTCTCTCGAAGCTAAGCTTCTTTTCTTATTAAGAGCATAATGACTATACGCCGTTGGAGGGACAGCTGATTGTTCGAAATGATTTGGGACGCCACTAATTACACACATTAAAAGGCCGTGTAAAAAAATAAAAAATAAATAACAGATAAGAGTCTGTATAATTAAGCTTCCCACTCACTTCACTTCAGTCTGTGTGTGTGTGTGTGTGTGTGTGTGTGTGTGTGTGTGTGTGTGTGTCAAGTGAGCCAACGAATGCAACGGACGACAATTTGGTCGTCAGAAAACAGTCGGAAAACATGTGATTTGGACTTGGCAGATCGTCACAGTGCAGCTGCATGATCTGTTGATGTATGAGCCGATGGAAATCTCTAAAGAATGACTGCCTCCATAACAGAACAACAAGAGTCTGTAAAGCCAAGGTCATTATCATCGCTAATGAAAAAGTTATTGTCAAAACAAACGGCTGAAAGAATAGTCGACAAACAGAATAATGAAAACATAAATTTGCTCTCATTCTGACGGCACCCATTCACTGCAGAGCATCCACTGGTGAGCAAGTAAACTGTTCCCATGAGGACACAACTCATCTACATCTTGGATGGCCTGAGGAATACATTTTTAAGGATTTTTAATTTGAAGGTGAACTATTCCTTGGGCTGTCACAATTTGTTGATTCAATACATTAAAGATTTGAACTGATTATTATTGCCTCATTGCTATTATATGTGACCCTAGACCACAAAACCAGTCATAAGTGTCAATTTTTCGAAATTGAGATTTATATATCATCTGACAGTTGAATAAATAAACTTTCCATTGGTGTATGGTCTGTTATGATAGGACAATATTTGGCCGAGATACAACTACTGTATTTGAAAATCTGGAATCTGAGGGTTCCAAAAAATAAAAAGTTGCCTAAATGAAGTTCTTAGCAATGCATATTACTTATCGAAAATTAAGTTTTGATATATTTATGGTAGCAAATGTACAAAATATCTTCATGGAACATGATCTTTACTTAATATCCTAATGCTTTTTGGCATAAAAGAAAAATCAATAATTTTGACCTATACAATGTATTTTTGGCTATTGCTACAAATAAACTCCAGCAACTTATGACTGGTTTTGTGGTCCAGGGTCACAAATGTGTATATGGTTGGAAATGACTTGGAAAAAAAAAAAAGTGTCATTTTCCACAAATTTTGTATGTATGCAAATTTAATTATATCCAAGGTACACATTTGTGTAGTTAATCCTCATATTGTACTTTCAGATGGGATTATTTGTCCTCTCTCCAAATTTGTCACTACCAAAACAGTAATATATAATTTAATAAAATAAGATTAAGATTTGGCTTACATCTTCCTTTGTACATTTGTTGTATTTTGAATCCAAATTTTCTTTGAAAAAGGCAAAATTTCAATATTTGAATGTACACTGAACCAAACACCATCATAACATCTTAGTTTGATCATTCAGTATACTTTATTCTTGACAAAACATCTCATGTTTTGGTAGTGACCACATCACATTACAGAATTTTAACCCACATACTAAAACACTATTAAAACATACTCAAACACAAAAAATTTACATAATTGTACAAAAAACATGTTTATTTTCCCCAAACATGAGGATTATGTGTTTCCTTTTGTCACTACCAAAACAATGATGACATGTTTCGGTTGTGACTATTATGGTAGTGACAATTTAATGGGAAACACCAAAAACACTAAAGATGTCACTACCGAAACTTCACCAAATGTTTTGGTTGCCACTGTTTCGGTAGTGACAATTTTATGGGAAACACCCCAAAATAACACAAAAATGCCACTACCAAAACTCCACCAAATGTTTTGAATGTGACTTTCGGTAGTGACAATTTTATGGGATAATACCCAAAAAACAAAGATGTCACTACCGAAACTCCACCAAACGTATTGGTTGCCACTGTTTCGGTAGTGACAATTTTATGGGAAATATCCCAAAAAACAAAGATGCTACTACCGAAACCAAATGTTTCAATTTTGACTGTTACGGTAGTGACAATTTTATGGGAAACACCCAAAAATCAAGATGTCACTACCGAAACTCCAGCAAATATTTCAGTTGTGACTGTTGCAGCAGTGATAATTTTATGGGAATCACCCCAAAAAAAAAAAAGGTCACAAGTCCACCAAATGTTTAGGTTGTGACTGTTTCAGTAGTGACCATTTTAAGGGAAACACCCAGAAAAACAAAAATGCCACTACCAAAACTCCACCAAATGTTTCAATTGTGACTTTCGGTAGTGACAATTTTATGGGATAATACCTAAAAAACAAAAACGTCACTACCAAAACTCCACTAAACGTATCGATTGCCACTGTTTCAGTAGTGACAATTTTATGAGAAACATCCAAAAACCAAGATGTCACTACTGAAAGTCTAGAATATGTTTTGATTGTGACTGTTTCGGTAGTGACAATTTTTTAGGAACCACCCAAAAAAAAACAAAAAAAAAACAAAGATGCCACTACCGAAACTCCACCAAATGTTTTGATTGTGACTGTTACGGTAGTGACTATTTTAAGGGAAAAACCCCAAAAAACAAAAATGCCACTACCAAAACTCCACCAAATGTTTTGATTGTAACTGTTTCAGTAATGACAATTTTATAGGAACAACCTAAAAAAAACAAAGATGTCACAACCAAAAGTTTCGGTAGTGACAATTTTATAGGAACCACCCAAAAACAAAGATGTCACTACCGAAACTCCACCAAACGTATCGATTGCCACTGTTTCGGTAGTGACAATTTTATAGGAAACACCCCCCAAAAAAAATGCCACTACCAAAACTCCACCAAATTTTTTGATTGTAACATTTGGTAGTGACAATTTTATGGGATAATACCCAAAAAACAAAGATGTCACTACCGAAACTCCACCAAACATATCGATTGCCACTGTTTCGGTAGTGACAATTTCATGGGAAATTCCCAAAAAAAACAAACAAAAAAAAGATGTCACTACCGAAACTTCACCAAATGTTTAGATTGTACCTGTTTCAGTAGTGAAAATTTTAAGGGAAACGCCCCCAAAAACTAAAATGCCACTACTGAAACTCCACCAAAGGTTTCAATTGTGACTGTTATGGGAAATACCCCCCCCCAAAAAAAACAATGATGTCACTACCAAAACTCCACCAAATCTTTCGATTGTGACTTTCGGTAGCAACAATTTTATGGGATAATACCCAAAAAACAAAGATGTCACTACCGAAACTCCACCAAGCACCATTTTATAGGACAATTTTATAGGAAACACCCCCCCCCCAAAAAAAAACTCCACCAAATGTTTCAACTGTGACTTTCGGTAGCAACAATTTTATGGGATAATACCCAAAAAACAAAGATGTCACTACCGAAACTCCACTAAGCACCATTTTATAGGACAATTTTATAGGAAACACCCCCCCCCCAAAAAAAAACTCCACCAAATGTTTCAACTGTGACTTTCGGTAGCAACAGTTTTATGGGATAATACCCAAAAAACAAAGATGTCACTACCGAAACTCCACCAAACGTATCGATTGCCACCATTTCGGTAGTGACCATTTTACACTGAAGAACACTGAAGAAACTACAAACACTTGAATGTGAATATACTCAAAGATGGGTGCCTACAATTTACTGATAATGTAGCAGATGGCACATTTAAAGCATTTTCAGTGGCGTATTCATAAGACCCTGGAGCTTCGGTATAATAATCGATGAACGCCAATCAGATCATCTGTGTTAGGTGTGTAAGACTCTGAGGGTGGATGGTGGCGCTCATGATGGCAGCACAGATGGCTCTGGCGCTGCACTACATATAAGTGTGTAGAGATCAGCCGGTCTTTCCCTCCAAATGTTGCAAATGTTTGCACTGCAGTTTATAGCACAGGGAGTCTATGAAAGACGCTGCTTGCTAGAGCGTCTCTTAAATGCTCAGATTAAATCATCTAGAGAAGAGAAGAGGGATAAAATGTTGTTTCATTTTCAAATTGACAAAAAAAATATATCTCAGTACTTACCTGGATTTATTTTCAGATAGCAATAATGGAACAATATTTTGCTTATATTTGCTTTTATTATATTTATTTTCAGATGCCACCTGTCCCTGTCTTAAAGAGTGATTAACTGAATCATTCATTCAAATGATTAATTCAAAATGACTGGTTTGTTTAGAATCTAAGCAAATGCCTGTCTTTATGAATGAATCACTGAATCATTGACTCAAATGATTCATTCAGACAGATTAATTGTGACCTGATCCAGCAAAATGAGTCACAGTGACGCAAATTTCAAAATTGAGGTTTTGATATCAATGGAAAGAGGAGACCAAAAGCTTTAAAATGATATCCTAGTCAAAGTCATACCTTGAATTTTAAAGATATACCCACTTGAGTTACAGTTGTCTGTCCTTTTTTTCAATTGAAAACCTGAGAAAATTGCTTTTAAAGTTTTTTGCCCGTTTTTTGTTGATATCTTTAAAAATTCATTGCATTTAAAAGGATAAACAAGTTTACAGCTTAATTTGACCAAAGACATGTATATGTATATGTTAATGGATTAATAGCCAGTAGGTGACAGTAAGTCGCCGTTAAGAAGTGAGTCATTGCGATTGAACTGAATCATTAAAACAGTTGATTCATTCAGAAACTAAATGCCGCTCAGAGACGCAAAACAGTGCTGTGGCTGTGTTTGGAATGATTTTTGTTGCCGAAATTAAGTAAAAAGAGAAAATATGCTGTCTAAAACGTAAGCCTCTTAATATCACCTTCTTGTTTCTTGAACTGTTGAGTAAAATCAATATCACATTTGTAGTCATGTTGATTTGAGAAAGAAAAAACATCACAATGCATTTTAATAGACTGAATCATGAAGTGAAAGAATGCACTCTAAATGCACACTTACTAGATTTCATCACGTTATGTAACGTTACGCGTATGGCAAGACGTTTTGCGTTTTATTCATTCGCAGGATATGAATTCTTGATATCAACAATTCAGTTTTCACTAGTTAAAATGCTAATTCTTGATATCAGAAATTGATTTTTACTAGTAACAATGGCAATTTTTGATATCAGGAATTACATTTCCACTAGTAAAAAGGTTAATTCTTGATATCAAGTGTAAATGTATTTCAACATGTTACATTTCTTATTTCTGATATCTGTAAATGAACATTGTCACTAGTAGCAATTGAATTGTTGATATCAAAAATAAAGGTTTTTACTAGTGAGAACTGTATTTCTGATAAGTGAAATTGACATTTTAACTAGTAAGAAATCAGTTCTTGATATCAACAATTAAATTTGAATGGGAGTCTATGGTGACATTTACCTAGTTGAAATTCAATTCTTGCTGTCAACAATTATAGTTTTTACTAGTTGAAATTCAATTCTTGATGTCAACAATTATAGTTTTTACAAGTTGAAATTCAATTCTTGCTATCAACAATTACAGTTTTTACTAGTTGAAATTAAATTCTTGCTGTCAACAATTATAGTTTTTACTAGTTGAAATTCAATTCTTGCTGTCAACAATTATAGTTTTTACAAGTTGAAATTCAATTCTTGCTGTCAACAATTACAGTTTTTACTAGTTGAAATTCAATTCTTGATGTCAACAATTAGTTTTTACTAGTTGAAATTCAATTCTTGCTATCAACAATTACAGTTTTTACTAGTTGAAATTCAATTCTTGATGTCAACAATTAGTTTTTACTAGTTGAAATTCAATTCTTGCTGTCAACAATTACAGTTTTTACTAGTTGAAATTCAATTCTTGCTATCAACAATTACAGTTTTTACTAGTTGAAATTCAATTCTTGCTATCAACAATTACAGTTTTTACTAGTTGAAATTCAATTCTTGCTATCAACAATTACAGTTTTTACTAGTTGAAATTCAATTCTTGCTATCAACAATTACAGTTTTTACTAGTTGAAATTCAATTCTTGATGTCAACAATTATAGTTTTTACTAGTTGAAATTCAATTCTTGATGTCAACAATTACAGTTTTTACTAGTTGAAATTCAATTCTTGCTGTCAACAATTATAGTTTTTACTAGTTGAAATTCAATTCTTGCTATCAACAATTACAGTTTTTACTAGTTGAAATTCAATTCTTGATGTCAACAATTATAGTTTTTACTAGTTGAAATTCAATTCTTGCTATCAACAATTACAGTTTTTACTAGTTGAAATTCAATTCTTGATGTCAACAATTATAGTTTTTACTAGTTGAAATTCAATTCTTGATGTCAACAATTACAGTTTTTACTAGTTGAAATTCAATTCTTGCTGTCAACAATTATAGTTTTTACTAGTTGAAATTCAATTCTTGATGTCAACAATTATAGTTTTTACAAGTTGAAATTCAATTCTTGCTATCAACAATTACAGTTTTTACTAGTTGAAATTCAATTCTTGCTGTCAACAATTATAGTTTTTACTAGTTGAAATTCAATTCTTGATGTCAACAATTATAGTTTTTACAAGTTGAAATTCAATTCTTGCTATCAACAATTACAGTTTTTACTAGTTGAAATTAAATTCTTGCTGTCAACAATTATAGTTTTTACTAGTTGAAATTCAATTCTTGCTGTCAACAATTATAGTTTTTACAAGTTGAAATTCAATTCTTGCTGTCAACAATTACAGTTTTTACTAGTTGAAATTCAATTCTTGATGTCAACAATTAGTTTTTACTAGTTGAAATTCAATTCTTGCTATCAACAATTACAGTTTTTACTAGTTGAAATTCAATTCTTGCTATCAACAATTACAGTTTTTACTAGTTGAAATTCAATTCTTGATGTCAACAATTATAGTTTTTACTAGTTGAAATTCAATTCTTGCTATCAACAATTACAGTTTTTACTAGTTGAAATTCAATTCTTGCTATCAACAATTACAGTTTTTACTAGTTGAAATTCAATTCTTGCTATCAACAATTACAGTTTTTACTAGTTGAAATTCAATTCTTGCTATCAACAATTACAGTTTTTACTAGTTGAAATTCAATTCTTGCTATCAACAATTAACCTTTTTACTAGTGGAAATGTAATTCCTGATTTTAAAAATGGCCATTGTTACTAGTAAAAATCCCATTTCTGATATCAAGAATTATAATTTTAACTAGTGAAAATTGAATTGTTGAATGAATAAAAGTAAAAACGAGACTTCCGACTCAAACTCATTTTTCCTAGTTAAGCTGGACTTATCAGAAAGGTTATAGGGACATTGCTGTACTAAACAAATCAATATATTTCAGAAACACAAAGCAGGTGGTCTGCATCCAAATCCAGTTTAAGTCACAGAGAGTGGACGAATCGCAGGAAATGTACAGATCAATGCGCAGCACACGATTACAAACCGGCTCCAGCAGCAGAAGAGGCATTGAAAAGAGCATAACATGAATCACTCGGCTGGAGACTTTACAGATCTCACAGACTGCACTGAAGAAGGCGGTACATGCCTTTGTCTGCTTTCTCTCACACAGGGTCTAATTGGACATCTCTGTCTACATTGACAGCGAGGGGGAAATCTAACTAGCAGACATTGAACTAGATTAGTAGTACATCTCAAGAGTCTATATAGAGTCACGCACAATGGGCTCCAAAAGTACATTAATTTTGCATTTTTCATATTGAATACAAATTTCTTCTACTATTATATATTTATTTTTCATATACTAAAATATTCATGAATTTGCAAATGTATTCGTATTTGTTTTATTTTCCTTATTTAACAGCTTTTGAGGTGCATAAACAAAAAAAAAATGGGGGGGAAAAATGTTTTTAATATTATGTAGCCTTACATTTAATTATTGTTGTAAATCTTGTCTTGCAGTATCAGTATGATTATATTTTGGCTATATTTGTTGGGTGAGCAACACAATACAAGCACACAAATATATATTGAGACAATAATCAATAATCAACTATATAATGAAGGTAGATGTAAACCCACAGGTTAGACTGATTTTTATTTTTAAATAAATGTTAGCACAGGACAAGCCATCACATTGATATTAGGATAAATAAAATCAATAAAATAATATATATATATATATATATTTTTTTTTTTTAATAAAAGATTTTGCTTCGCATAAATAAATATATATGTATTTTATAAAAGCATTTGCTTCCAATTATTATTATTATTATTATTATTTCTCTTAACAGTCTGTTTTTTTGTTTTGTTTTTTGCACTTTTGCTGTTAATTTTAGATTGTTTCCAAATTACTGTTTTGATTTTTGTTAAAAGCAATTACATTTTTTTGCAGTTTTGCTGTTAAATTAATAGTTTGTTTTAAAATTGTGTTACTGTTTTGATTTTTGCTAAAAGCAATTATATATAACCAATCATATATAATCAACTATGTAATGAAGGTAGATTTAAACTTAAAGATTAAACTTTTTTTTTAAATAAATGTTAGCTTGGGACAATTATTCACACTGATATTAGGGTTTTGAATTTCTTATCACATAATATAATAAATAATAACTTTTGTTTTTTAAAACTTTTGTTTTTTAAAAGCATTTTCTTCCTATAATTTCTGTTATCAACTGTTTGATTTATTTTATTTTATATTTATTTATTTATTATTATTATTATTATTATTTTTATTTTTATTTTTTTGCAGTTTTGCTGTTAAATTAATAGTTTGTTTTAAAATTGTGTTACTGTTTAGTTTTTTGTTAAAAGCAATTATATATAACCAATCATATATAATCAACTATGTAATGAAGGTAGATTAAACTATACATTTTTAAATAAATGTTAGCTTGGGGCAAGTTGTCACATTGATATTAGGGGCGTTGAATTTTTTTATCACATCATATAATAAACACTATTATTATTATTATTTTTTCTTGCTAATAAAAGTAAATTTTTAAACTTTTTTCTTGTTAATTTGCTTTCCATAATTTATCTTATATATATATATATATATATATATATATAAAAATCAAACCATTATATATATATATATATATATATATAATATTTTTTTCTTTTTTGCTGTTAAATTAGTTGCAATTAATTTAACCTTCTATATATTTTTTATTTATTTATTTATTTTTTGCTGTTAAATTAGTTTCAATTAATTTAACCTACTATATATATATATATATATATATATATATATATATATATATATATATATATATATATATAATTTTTATTTATTTTTTGCTGTTAAATTAGTTGCAATTAGTTTAACCTACTATATATATATATATATATATATAAAATTTTTATTTATTTATTTATTATTTGCTGTTAAATTAGTTGCAATTAATTTAACCTTCTATATATATATATTTTTTTTTTTTGCTGTTAAATGAGTTGCAATTAATTTAACCTACTGTATATATATATATAATTTTTATTTATTTTTTGCTGTTAAATTAGTTGCAATTAGTTTAACCTACTATATATATATATATATATATATATAAAATTTTTATTTATTTATTTATTATTTGCTGTTAAATTAGTTGCAATTAATTTAACCTTCTATATATATATATTTTTTTTTTTTTTTGCTGTTAAATGAGTTGCAATTAATTTAACCTACTATATATATATATAATTTTTATTTATTTTTTGCTGTTAAATTAGTTGCAATTAGTTTAACCTACTATATATATATATATATATATATATATATATATATATATATATAAAATTTTTATTTATTTATTTATTATTTGCTGTTAAATTAGTTGCAATTAATTTAACCTTCTATATATATATATATATATATATATATATATATATATATATATATAATTTTTATTTATTTATTTATTTATTTATTTATTATTTGCTGTTAAATTAGTTGCAATTAATTTAACCTTCTATATATATATTTTTTTTTATTTTATTTTTTTTGCTGTTAAA
Source organism: Cirrhinus molitorella (assembly GCA_033026305.1). Lineage (NCBI taxonomy): Eukaryota > Metazoa > Chordata > Actinopteri > Cypriniformes > Cyprinidae > Cirrhinus > Cirrhinus molitorella. Next base: position 1,005,560 of record CM065132.1, read on the forward strand.
TTAGTTGCAATTAATTTAACCTACTATATATATATATATATATATAATTTTTATTTATTTATTTTTTGCTGTTAAATTAGTTGTACTTAATTTAACCTACTATATATATATATATATATATATATATATATATATATATATATAATTTTTATTTATTTATTTATTTATTTATTTATTATTTGCTGTTAAATTAGTTGTACTTAATTTAACCTAGTATACAATATGAAAACAAAAATGCTGTGATTGACTTTTTTTTGGTAATTCTTCTCTCAAATCTGCATCATTTAACAACAGCCTGTGACAACTTACCCCACAGATGCAAGTTTCTTACATTTACAAGAATCATTTGAATGTTCAAAGGTTTCAATCTTGTCTACATAAATATCCGCAAAATATTACTTGAGCATTTCAAACAATCACATGCATAACACAAGTCCAAAACGGTGGAAATATAAACACTGCAAAAAGATTTCATCTGAATACTAATCTCCATCTGCACAGACAGAAAAACTCAAACAATGAATATTTATATATCATCTTCTGACACAAGCCATTCAAACAAGGTGACTTGCTAAGCCTCTGTTTGGAAAAAAAGAGATAATCTAACAACCCCAAGTCATTTCTATGGTACTGTAGAGATAAACATTATGTAAAGTAAACAGGCAGGAGATAAGTAAAGCATGCATATGGGTGGGCGGAGGGCGCATGTGCGGTGGGAGTTCGGCCTGTCGATAATGAGCGTGGATATACTACATCAAAGCTGATGAAAACCGCAGCCTCACAAGCGATGGATGTGTGCTTAATGCTAGAAATAATGACCTGCAGAGGGCAAAAAGAGGACAGAGAAACACCTCAGAATGAAACGTTCATCTTTCACTTAAGCAGCACTCTGCTACAATCAGCCTGGTTTAAGGAGCTTTTCGATGGCCTGCTTCTTCTTAGAGTTGAGTTTTTTGATGAAACACATTTTAATGCATTAATATGATCTCATAGGCAAACTATGGCCCACCAGGAGTTTTCATCCAGCCCATAAGGCAGTTGGAACAAAATGGCTAATTTGATGCAATATCAGTAAAATCCAATAGATGGCGCTGTTGCATGTAGTGCGGTATATAACGGCCTTTTCCAGTTTTTTATTATTTATATTTCAAGGTGATTTATATTTAACACTTAAGGTCAAGCTCAAAGCACGCACATTTGCATTGGTAACGATTAAATTTGTATTGTGCATTTTCCAGTTTCAGTTTCGCTTTAAATATTTAGGCTGGCCGTTTATAGTGAATGCCTCTAAAATTTGTTTGTTTTTTATTTGCACTACCACTCAAATGTTTTTAATGTTTAAAGAAGTGTCTTCTGCTCACCAAGCATGCATTTATTTGATACAACATATAGGAAAAGCTAATAATTCAGCTTTGAAATCACAGGAATAAATTACATTTTTAAACAAGATTCAAACAGAAAAGTTATTTTAGTTTGTAAAATTGTTCCACATTTTTACATAAGCGCCTAGGCAAATTTTGTCGGCCGCTGCGTCCAAACCTTTAAACTTTAAAAAGTGTTAATTTGTTTTAAAAATGTTTTTAAAAATGCTTCAAATGCTCTGTAGACTTTATAAATTATTTATTATTTATATTTCAAGGCGATTTATATCAAACAATTAAGGTCAAGCTTTTTTTGTTAACAATTAAATTTGTATTGTGCATTTTCCAGTTTCGCTTTAAATATATAAAAATATTCGCTTTAAACATTTCTACATAAGCGCCTAGGCAAATTTTGACAGCCGCCAGAGAAATCAAGGAAATAATTGGTCATTTTATCTCGCAAATATGCTTTTTTTCTTCGGTTTTCCACACACATTTTTAGTAAAATTGATTTTTTTTTTTTTTTGGATTATAGATTTTTTTTAATCTAAATAATTGGTCGTTTTTTTTATTTTTTATTATTTATATTTCAAGGCGATTTATATCAAACAATTAAGGTCAACGATTAAATTTGTATTGCGCATTTTCCAGTTTCGCTTTAAATATTTAGGCTGGCCATTTCTAATAAATGATTATAGTGTATGTCACTAAAATTTGTGTCTGTTTTTTATTTGCACTACCACTCAAATGTTTTTTTAATGTTTAAACAATTCTCTTCTGCACACCAAACAATAGAAAAGTTAATTTAATTTGTAAAATTGTTTCACATTTCTACATAAGCGCCTAGACGAATTTTGACGGCCATCATTTCATGTCATTTCATGGGGAAAACAAGGAAATAATTGGTCATTTTATCTCGCAAATATGCTTTCTTCTTCTGTTTTCCAAACACATTTTTAGTAAAATGTACATATTAATTATTATTATTTTAATTATAATTTTTTTTATTATTTATATTTCAAGGTGATTTATATCAAACAAATAAGGTCAAGCTCAAAGCACGCACATTTGCATTGGTAACGATTAAATTTGTATTGTGCATTTTCCAGTTTCAGTTTCGCTTTAAATATTTAGGCTGGCCGTTTATAGTGAATGCCTCTAAAATTTGTTTGTTTTCTATTTGCACTACCACTCAAATGTTTTTAATGTTTAAAGAAGTGTCTTCTGCTCACCAAGCATGCATTTATTTGATACAACATATAGGAAAAGTTAATAATTCAGCTTTGAGATCACAGGAATAAATTACATTTTTACCAAGATTCAAACAGAAAAGTTATTTTAGTTTGTAAAATTGTTCCACATTTTTAGATAAGCGCCTAGGCAAATTTTGTCGGCCGCTGCGTCCAAACCTTTAAACTTTAAAAAGTGTTAATTTGTTTTAAAAATGTTTTTAAAAATGCTTCAAATGCTCTGTAGACTTTATAAATTATTTATTATTTATATTTCAAGGCGATTTATATCAAACAATTAAGGTCAAGCTTTTTTTGTTAACAATTAAATTTGTATTGCGCATTTTCCAGTTTCAGTTTCGCTTTAAATAAATTTCTAATAAATGTTTACAGTGAATGCCACTAAAATTTGTCTGTTTTTCATTTGCATTACCAGTCAAATGTTTTCTAACAATAGAAAAGTTAATTTGTAAAATTGTTCCACATTTCTACATAAGCGCCTGGACGAATTTTGACAGCCGCCACATCCAAACCGCAAAGCTCAGATATACAAAATAAAAAGTGAAAATATACACCCTGTGTAAAACCAGCACATTTCTAAATAGTTACTTGTTTTAAAAAGTGTTCATTTGTTTTAAATATGTTTCTTCTTCTGTTTTCCACACACATTTTTAGTAAAATTGATATAATTATTATTATTTTTTTTAATTATACATTATTTATATTTCAAGGTGATTTATATCAAACAATTAAGGTCAAGCTTTTTTTGTTAACGATTAAATTTGTATTGCGCATTTTACAGTTTTAGTTTCGCTTTAAATATTTAGGCTGGCCGTTTATAATAAATGTTTATAGTGAATGTCACTAAAATTTGTGTCAGTTTTTTATTTGCACTAACACTCAAATGTTTTTTAATGTTTAAAGAATTCACTTCTGCTCACCAAGCAAAAGAAAAGTTATTTAATTTGTAAAATTGTTCCACATTTTTACATAAGCGCCTAGACGAATTTTGACAGCCGCCGCGTCCAAACCGCAAAGCTCAGATAAACGAAATAAAAAGTGAAAATATACACCCTGTATAAAACTGGCACATTTCTAAATAGTTACTTGTTTTAAAAAGTGTTCATTTGTTTTAAAAATGCTTCAAATGTAAGTATTAGTAGAAATACAAAAAACAAGTGTAAAATATTAAAATAAAATCGAATAAAATGTATTATATTTCAATATATTGTTACAACATACTACAAATATAAAAACAATTAAAAAGCTGTGAAATATTATTACATTAATTTATATATATATATATATATATATATAAATTAGTCTAAAATACAGTACATTTTAAATATAATAAAAAGTATGTATTAGTAGAAATACAAAAAACAAGTGTAAAATATTAAAATAAATTCTAATAAAAGTATTATATTTCAATATATTGTTACAACTTACTACTAATATATACAGGTCCTTCTCAAAAAATTAGCATATTGTGATAAAGTTCATTATTTTCTGTAATGTACTGATAAACATTAGACTTTCATATATTTTAGATTCATTACACACAACTCGAAGTAGTTCAAGCCTTTTATTGTTTTAATATTGATGATTTTGGCATACAGCTCATGAAAACCCAAAATTCCTATCTCAAAAAATTAGCATATTTCATCCGACCAATAAAAGAAAAGTGTTTTTATTACAAAAAAAGTCAACCTTCAAATAATTATGTTCAGTTATGCACTCAATACTTGGTCGGGAATCCTTTTGCAGAAATGACTGCTTCAATGCGGCGTGGCATGGAGGCAATCAGCCTGTGGCACTGCTGAGGTGTTATGGAGGCCCAGGATGCTTCGATAGCGGCCTTAAGCTCATCCAGAGTGTTGGGTCTTGCGTCTCTCAACTTTCTCTTCACAATATCCCACAGATTCTCTATGGGGTTCAGGTCAGGAGAGTTGGCAGGCCAACTGAGCACAGTAATACCATGGTCAGTAAACCATTTACCAGTGGTTTTGGCACTGTGAGCAGGTGCCAGGTCGTGCTGAAAAATGAAATCTTCATCTCCATAAAGCTTTTCAGCAGATGGAAGCATGAAGTGCTCCAAAATCTCCTGATAGCTAGCTGCATTGACCCTGCCCTTGATAAAACACAGTGGACCAACACCAGCAGCTGACATGGCACCCCAGACCATCACTGACTGTGGGCACTTGACACTGGACTTCAGGCATTTTGGCATTTCCCTCTCCCCAGTCTTCCTCCAGACTCTGGCACCTTGATTTCCGAATGACATGCAAAATTAGCTTTCATCCGAAAAAAGTACTTTGGACCACTGAGCAACAGTCCAGTGCTGCTTCTCTGTAGCCCAGGTCAGGCGCTTCTGCCGCCGTTTCTGGTTCAAAAGTGGCTTGACCTGGGGAATGCGGCACCTGTAGCCCATTTCCTGCACACGCCTGTACACGGTGGCTCTGGATGTTTCTACTCCAGACTCAGTCCACTGCTTCCGCAGGTCCCCCAAGGTCTGGAATCGGTCCTTCTCCACAATCTTCCTCAGGGTCCGGTCACCTCTTCTCGTTGTGCAGCGTTTTCTGCCACACTTTTTCCTTCCCACAGACCTCTTGCTTGAGGGTGTCAATGATGGCCTTCTGGACAGCAGTCAGGTCGGCAGTCTTACCCATGATTGCGGTTTTGAGTAATGAACCAGGCTGGGAGTTTTTAAAAGCCTCAGGAATCTTTTGCAGGTGTTTAGAGTTAATTAGTTGATTCAGATGATTAGGTTAATAGCTCGTTTAGAGAACCTTTTCATGATATGCTAATTTTTTGAGATAGGAATTTTGGGTTTTCATGAGCTGTATGCCAAAATCATCAATATTAAAACAATAAAAGGCTTGAACTACTTTGAGTTGTGTGTAATGAATCTAAAATATATGAAAGTCTAATGTTTATCAGTACATTACAGAATATAATGAACTTTATCACAATATGCTAATTTTTTGAGAAGGACCTGTATATATATATATATATATATATATATATATATGAGTCTAAAATACTTACATTTTATTATATTTAAAATTTACTGTATTAGTAGAAATACAAAAAACAAGTGTAAAATATTAAAATAAATTCTAATAAAAGTATTATATTTCAATATATTGTTACAACTTACTACTAATATATATATATATATATATATATATATGATGCTAAAAAATATATAAAAACAATTAAAAAGGTGTGAATTATAATAACATTAATTGATATATATATATATATATATATATATATATATATATATATATGAGTCTAAAATACTTACATTTTATTATATTTAAAATTTACTGTATTAGTAGAAATACAAAAAACAAGTGTAAAATATTAAAATAAAATCTAATAAAAGTATTATATTTCAATATATTGTTACAACATATACATTTATATATATATATATATATATTAGTGCTGTCAAACGATTAATCGCGATTAATCACGTCCAAAATAAAAGTTTATGTTTACATACTATATATTTGTGTACTGTGTATTTTTATTATGTATATATAAATACACACACATGCATGTATATATTAAGGAAAAATATTTTAGATTTATAACTATTATTTATATTTATTTATAATCAAAATGGTATACAGGTATAAATATATATATACATATAAATATTTAGTTTTAATATATACATGTATGTGTGTGTATTTATATGTACATAATAAATATACAGAGTAAACACACATATAGTATGTAAACATAAACCATTAGTTTGGATGTGATTAATCAGGATTAATCGTTTGACAGCCCTAATATATATATATATATATATATATATATATATAAAATATTATAGATATACATATATTAGACTTTTATGCTTTCCAAGGTTCCATTTAATAAAAAACTATTTAAAAAGGTGTGAATTATTATTAATTATAGAATGCACTTTAGCATATATATATATATATATATATATATACACATACACACACACACACACAATTAGTCTAAAATACTGTAAAAAAATCTATAATCAAATACAAAAAAAATTTAGAAATACAATAATAAAAAAAAAAGTGTGAAAAATTGCATTAAAATAAAATGTATTGTATTTTAATAAACTGTTTACAGTTTAAATTTTGTTTTTTGTTTTTTTTACATTTTTACTGTTTTTTTCTGTACTTCTAAGCCAAAATCATCACAATTAAAAGAACCAACGACTTAAACTACATCAGTCTGTGTGTGTTGAATTTATTTAATACACGAGTTACGCAATTTGAGTTGAATTACTGAAATAAATGATATATCATATATATATATATATATATATATATATATATCAAATATTAGTGTGTGTGTGTATATATATATATATATATATATATATATATATATATATATATTAGTAGTATGTTGTAACAATACATTGAAATATATTACATTTTATTCGCTTTTATTTTAATATTTTACACGTTTTTTGTATTTCTACTAATATTCCATGACATTCTGATTTACTGAGATGCTTGTAATGTTTGTAATTGTTTCATTTATTTCTAAATGAAATTATAAAATATGTCTTACATCAGTCGACACAATGCAACTCATCTGTGTCATAAAGTGCTCATAAAAAATAAGGTAGAGATGGTACAAGAACAGAACTTCCATGCATGTAAGTATAGTGTTAAGTTAGAAAAAAAAGACCTTAATTTGTCAAAAAATCCTCAAAAGTCTTATTTATGCAGCCCTTCGCTTGATGTGAAAAACCCTCGAGTCAAAAAGCTTGCCCAGCCCTATCATAGAGTCTATATTATTATGACAACCGTCTCATATTTTCTGTGACTGGACATCCCTCTGCAGGCTATAAGAGGAACATGCACACTTTAGTTCAACGTCTACCACTTGTTGCATTATTAATAATAATAAAAATAATCATAATTATTCTCTTGAGTTTACAGACTGACAACTATTAGACACATTGCTCATAGGGCAAAAGAAAAAACGGAATAAATCCTATAAAAGCACTACCAGACAATCAATATAAAACAAGAAATAGTTCATCTAATCTGTTTTTTTGAAGGCTGTGTTCAAATAGGAACCGCGTATTGATTTTTAACGACATGAGAGTGAAGAAATAATGACTTTATTTTCCTTTCCATTGCGTTAATGACAGCAACAGGTGGATCCCAGCAATAATTAGAGGTTCGTTTACCACATGGAGAGGTGACAGACTGCACTGAAGAAGACAAACAGAACAAGTATCAGCTAATATTAACCTCAATATAAAGACTCAATATGAACACTTTGTTTTTGCCACCAGGGGGCGAAAGCGCAAAGCAATCATATTCATCATTGACTCTTACCTACAGATGGATATTCAATTCAAAGCTTACTTTGTTTACTTGGCTACACTTCAGTTGTTTAATTTAATTTATGTAATATTATGTTCGGATTATGCACTTGTAATACATGACAACTTATTGAGTAATATTGTTCATGATTATGCATGCTCTAAGACATTTTGTTTATTGTTTTATCAATGCTGTAAATGCATTTTTGAGCTCTTATGCTTCCCAAGGCTCCATTTATTTGATGAAAAAATACAGTAAAAACAAAAAAGGTGTGAAATATTACTACATTTATTAAAATATAATACATTTCATAATTCATATATATATATATATAATTTTATTTTTTTATTTTTTTGTCTAAAATACAGTAAATTTTAAATATAATAAAATTTAAAAATTAGTAGAAATAAAAAAACAAAAGTGTAAAATATTAAAATAAAATCTAACAAATTGTATTACATTTCAATATATTGTTACAACATATTACTAATATATATACAAATTATATATATATATATATAAAGCTAAATATTATAGATATAAATAATTGCTTCCCAAGGCTCAATTTAATAAAAAACAATTTAAAAAGGTGTAAATTATTATTACAATAATTAAAATATAATGCACTTTGCATTATATAATGCAAATATATATATTTATAGTCTAAAATACAGTACATTTTAAATATAATAAAATGTAAATATTAGTAGAAATACAAAAACAAGTGTAAAATATTAAAGTAAAATCTAATAAAATTATTATATTTCAATACATTGTTACAGCATATACTTATATATATATATATATATATATATATATATGTAAGATTTTAGTATAGATATACATATATTAGACTTTCATGCTTCCCAAGGCTCCATTTAATAAAAAAACTATTAAAAAGGGTGTGAATTATTTTTATTTTTTTATATGTATATATATATACAACTTTATCATATATATATATATATATATATATACACACACACTAGTCTAAAATACCATAAAAAAACTATATAATCAAATACAAAAATTTGTAGAAATACAATAAATCCAAAAAAGTGTGAAATATTGCAGTAAAATAAATTTAATTGTATTTTAATAAATTGTCACAACATATTATATATATATATATATATATATAATCCTAAATATTATACATACACGATTATATATATTTATAAAATCGCCTTTAAAGTTGTCCAAGTGAAGTTCTTAGCGATGCATATTACTTGTTAAAAATTACGTTTTGACATATTTACGGTAGGAAATGCACAAAAATATCGTCATGGAACATGATCTTCACTTAATATCCTAATGATTTTTTGCCATAAAAAAAAAATTGATCATTTTGACCCATAGAAAGCATTTTTGTCTATTTCTACAAACATACCTATGCTACTTAAGACTGTTTTTTGTGCTCCAAGGTGAAATATTTTGTAAGATTCTTCGATAAATAGAAAGTTTTTTGTTACGCAATGTTTAAAAAAAAAAGCTTACAAACCCCATGCTTTTGAAAAACACTGTTTATATAAAGCAAATTTAATTTCTAGGCCTTCTGTGAGAGCAACCTCTGTTTAGGATTAAAAGTGAACTTTTACCTGGATAAAACCTGACTATATTTCAGAAGCGCGATGTTTACTCGCTCTTGGTAACAGCGAAACGCTGCTAATGAGTGGCGCTCAGTTTGATTGAGTTATTAAACCTTTGAGCTGTTTGATGAGGTAATAAAGTGGTGCATTTGAACCTCGGGAAGGTGACTAACGTCTCCCGCTCTATGATGCAGTCGTCCCGGCTACTGTACAAACGCCGCATTATTCAATCAAAACAAGTATTTACTGTTGGTCAGGGGCGTGACGTCTTATTTCTGTTTGAACAGGGCCTTCTTTACACGAGCGATCGCTGCCACGCAGGCAAACCTGAGAGGAGCCTTTTCCACAAACCCAAGCAAGATTACAGTCAAATACCGGATCAGGCGCAATGTGTCACGTTTCTGAGGCTGAGGTCATAGTTATTAGCTCTTAACGTCCATCAATGTTTCATTACACCAGGCACTTATTAAAATCGACCTTAGAGGGCTATTATTACTGAAATGCTATTTAAACTTAATATTATTCTTCTTCTTCCTAGAGCTTTAACTCGACAAACTCCAAACTCAGATCTTCAGACTGATCTGACTCCAGTTGCTGTGTCTTTTCTAACTGATCAGACTAACGATTTTACTAAAAATAGTGATTAAAAGTGTGAAAAATCCCATAGACTTCCATTGAGGGAATGTTCAAATGAGCCAAGACTATTCAAACTCACACTGACAAAACTCCCACAATCCCTTCAGACTCAATCAAGCTGCCCTTCATCTGCTATTAGAATCCATTCACACTCATTCACACTAACTTGATCATCATGCTAACAATATGCTAATAACATGCTAATCATGCTAACAATATGCTAATAACATGCTAATCATGCTAGAATCATGTTAACAACTTGCTAATCATGCTAGCAACATGCTAATCATGCTATAATCATGCTAACAACTTGCTAATCATGCTAGCAACATGCTAATCATGCTATAATCATGCTAACAACTTGCTAATCATGCTAGCAACATGTTAACCATGCTAGAATCATGCTAAGAATTTGCTAATCATGCTAGCAACAAGCTAACCATGCTATAATCATGCTAACAACTTGCTAATCATGCTAGCAACATGCTAATCATGCTATAATCATGCTAACAACTTGCTAATCATGCTAGCAACATGTTAACTATGCTAGAATCATGCTAAGAATTTGCTAATCATGCTAGCAACATGCTAACCATGCTATAATCATGCTAACAACTTGCTAATCATGCTAACAACATGTTAATTATGCTAGAATAATGCTAACAACTTGCTAATCATGCTAGCAACATGCTAACCATGCTATAATCATGCTAACAACTTGCTAATCATGCTAGCAACATGCTAATCATGCTATAATCATGGTAGTAACTTGTTAATCATGATAGAATAATGCTAGTGACATGCTAGTCATGTTAACAACATGCTAGTCATGCTAGAAATGTGCTAACACCATGGTAGCAACTTACTAATCATGCTAGAATCATGCTAGTAACATGCTAGCAACACATTAATCGTGGTAGTAACATGCTAATCATGCTAGAAACATGCTATCAACTTACTACTAACATGCTAATCATGCTAGAATAATGCTAGCAACTTGTTAATCATGTTAGGAAAATGCTAATCATGCTAGAATCATGCTAGCAAATTTATAGTAACATGCTAATGTTAGAATTGTGCTAGAAACATGCTAGCTACACATTATTCGTGTTAGTAACCTGCTAATCATGCTAGAAACATGTTAGTATGCTAACAACTTGCTAGTCATGCAAGAAATGTTGCTAAAAACATGCTAGCAACTTGCTAATCATGCTAGAAGAATGCTAGTAACATGCTAATCATGTCAGAAACATGCTAGCAACTTGCTAATCATGCTAGAAGAATGCTAGCAAAATGCTGATCATGCTATAATCATGCTAACAACATGATAACAGCTTGCTAGTCATGCCAGTAACAGGCTAATCATGCTAGAAGAATGCTAGTAACATGCTAATCATGTCAGAAATATGCTAGCAACTTGCTAACAACTTGTTAATCATGCTAGTAGCATGCTAATCATGCTGGAAACATGCTAGGAACTTGTTAATCATGCTAGAAAAATGCTAGCAACATGCTAATCATGCCAGTAACATGTTAATCATGCTAGAAACATGTTAGTAACATGCTAATCATGTTAAAATCATGCTAGAAACATGCTAGCAACACGTAACATGCTAGTAACATGCTAGCAACACATTAATCATGCTAGTAACATGCTAATCATGCTAGAAACATGCTAGCAACTTGCTACTAACACGCTAATCATGCTAGAATTGTGCTAGAAACGTGCTAGGAACACACTAATCATGTTAGTAACATGCTAATCATGAGCGAACATGTTCAGTTCGAAGGGCACTGCAAATGGCATCGATACATTAGTTCACAGGAAGTGGAGAGGGAAAAATCACCTAACTGTCATTGCACACCGCATCACTAGTTAGAACTAACATTGGAGCAGAGCCGTTAAAAGATTTTATTAAAGGCTCTGCAATGGAGCGGCTGCAATAAATGTTGTCATTATACAAATTAGAGTATTTATGAATGGTAGGGTGACGAATTATACATTTACCTATTGTATGAATAGGTGGAGCTATCTATCTATCTATCTATCTATCATATATCTGACTATCTATCTATCTATCTATCTATCTATCATATATCTGACTATCTATCTATCTATCTATCTATCATATATCTGACTATCTATCTATCTATCTATCATATATCTGACTATCTATCTATCTATCTATCATATATCTGACTATCTATCTATCTATCTATCATATATCTGACTATCTATCTATCTATCATATATGACTATCTATCTATCTATCTATCTATCATATATCTGACTATCTATCTATCTATCTATCTATCATATATCTGACTATCTATCTATCTATCTATCTATCATATATCTGACTATCTATCTATCTATCTATCAATCATATATGACTATCTATCTATCTATCATATATATGACTATCTATCTATCTATCTATCATATATCTGACTATCTATCTATCTATCTATCTATCTATCTATCAATCATATATCTGACTATCTATCTATCTATCTATCAATCATATATCTGACTATCTATCTATCTATCATATATCTGACTATCTATCTATCTATCTATCAATCATATATCTGACTATCTATCTATCTATCTATCTATCATATATCTGACTATCTATCTATCTATCTATCTATCTATCTATCTATCTATCAATCATATATCTGACTATCTATCTATCTATCATATATCTGACTATCTATCTATCTATCTATCTATCATATATCTGACTATCTATCTATCTATCTATCTATCAATCATATATCTGACTATCTATCTATCTATCAATCATATATCTGACTATCTATCTATCTATCTATCATATATCTGACTATCTATCTATCAATCATATATCTGACTATCTATCTATCTATCTATCAATCATATATCTGACTATCTATCTATCTATCATATATCTGACTATCTATCTATCTATCTATCTATCTATCTATCAATCATATATCTGACTATCTATCTATCTATCTATCTATCAATCATATATCTGACTATCTATCTATCTATCATATATCTATCTATCTATCTATCTATCTATCATATATCTGACTATCTATCTATCTATCTATCTATCTATCTATCATATATATGACTATCTATCTATCTATCTATCTATCTATCATATATCTGACTATCTATCTATCTATCTATCATATATGACTATCTATCTATCTATCTATCTATCAATCATATATCTGACTATCTATCTATCTATCTATCTATCTATCTATCTATCAATCATATATCTGACTATCTATCTATCTATCTATCATATATATGACTATCTATCTATCTATCATATATCTGACTATCTATCTATCTATCTATCTATCATATATATGACTATCTATCTATCTATCTATCTATCTATCTATCTATGCTTTTAAAACAACTTTAAACTTCAAAAACTTGATCATTCTGATGTGATGATTTGCTGTTCAAATTTTTATTATTACTACTATTATTACTACAATATTTAAAACAGTTGAGTAAATTTTTTCGGTAATCTTTGATGAATAGAGGAGTCCAGGGATCAGCATTTATCTGAAATAAAAAGCTTTCGTAACATTATACACTACCTTTCAAAAGCTTGAAGTCAGTATAATAAAAAAAAAAAAAAAAATGCTTTTATTTAGCAAGGATGCTTTAAAGTGATCCAGTGATGATAAAGACATTTATAATGTGACAAATTAACAAATACTTTTGTTTCAGATGGATGCTGCTCTTCTGAACTTTCTATTTATCAAAAAAAAAAAAAATAATAATAATAATAATTCTACTCAGCTGTTTTTAACATGTTTTTTGAGCAGCGAATCAAAATATTGGAGTTACTTCTGAAGGATCGTGTGACCGGAGTGATGATGCTGAAGGTTTTAAAAAATCTCAGGAATAAATTGCATTTTGAGATGTATTCAGGTGGAAAACAGTTGTTTTAAAAAGTACAAATAATTTTACTATCCTTGCTGTACTTCGGATCAAATAAAAGCATGCTTGGCGAAAAAAAAAAAAAAAAAAACACTTCAAAAACTTTTTAAACTTTCTGGTCTGGCTTTCTGAAGCCAACTTAAAGTTTGTCTTGACAAACTTTTTTATATAGTTGCACTATGAAGTCACTGCCGCCAAACCGCATGCTGTTCTGCAGATCAAACGCTCTGGTTAAGTCACTTCCATCTTACTCAAGGAAAACGGGTTTGAAAAGACTCCTCAGTGGCACAGTGTTGAATGAAATTCCCATCGAGTGAAAACACGCATGTTATTTGTTCTCTGGCCCTTGTGCATGAGATCTGATTTGATTATCTAATCCAAGATAAAGGGCATATGACTCACCGCATATCTGCGATAGCGCACATAAATGAGGGGAAATGTGCCTGCGCTGTGTGTCGCGCCCCACGTGCGGCTTTATTTATTTATTTTGCTCAAAGCTAGTGATGTCAGACCGAGCCACTTCCTGAACACTGGGTTCATTCACGTCGTCCGCTTCAGTTAGGGCCCAAACAAGCCGTCGCCTAGCGACCGAGGAAACGCTACAAGATGCTTATTTGTCTGAGAGGCGAAGAGCTGAAGTCACAAAGGGCCATATGGGCCGACGCCAACAAAGGCGCAAAGTTCTGTGCATTTCTGCTCAGATTTAATGATTGCGATTTCAAGCGAGCATCTGTTGTATCGAAGCAGCGGCGTTCGGAGCTAACCGAGACTGTCAATGATTAACCGATTTGATTCAGCGCAGTTGGGAGACATAAAGAGAACAGGTGTTTCATAGAGGAGCTTGCATTAGGACTGTCAATAGCACCATAAACACAGTACACAAACGTGGCTGATTGATTTTTTATACATCTCTGAATCACACTGCTTAGCATTTTTCTAGGCTAAAAATGTATGCTAAATATGTGAAGTGTTTTTGAAATTGAAAATGTATTTGGTTTCAACCTCCATATGCAAAAATAGACTTCAAACTGTATTTAAACTGTATATAAATCTATATACACTAGCAGTCAAAATTTTGGACACAGCCTCTCATTTACTGTTTTTTAAAGAAGCTCATCAAGGCTGTTTTCACTTGATCAAAATACAGAAAAAAAGTGTAATATTGTGAAATATTATTAGGATGCAAATCAATGCATTAAAATTTAATTTAAATCTGTAATTAAAGTTGAATTTCCAGTCTTCAGTGTCACATGATCCTTCAAAAATCATTCTAATATTTATTATCAGTGCTGGAAACATTTTTTTTTAAACCTGTGATACTTTTTTCAGGAGTGTTTTGATCAATAAAAGTTTAAAAAATAACATTTTTATTTAAAATCGAAATGTTTTCTAACAATATACACTACTGTTCAAAAGTTTGGGGTCAGTACATTTTACTCATTCTTTTTTTTTTTGAAAGAAATTAATGCTTTTATTCACCAAGGATGTGTTAAATTAATACAAAGTGATAGCATAGATTTACATTGTATATTTATATTTGGAATAAATGCTGTTCTTTTTAACTTGTTATTCAACAAAGAATCCTTTAAAAAAAATATGTTTCCAACATTGATAATTCTAATAATAAATCAGTATATTAGAATGATTTCTGAAGACACTTAAGACTGGAGTAACAGCTGATGAAAATTCAGCTTTGCACCACAGGAATAAATTATATTGTAAAGTATATTAAAATAAAAACCATTGTTTTATATTTTAATAACATTTTGCAATATTACTGTTTTTTTCTGTATTTTTGATCAAATAAATGCAGCCTTGATGAGCAGAAGGAACTCCTTTAAAAACATTAAATGAGAGGATGTCTAAACTTTTGACTGGTACAACATTTTATTTCCCCCCAAATTTTGAAAATATTTTGTTTTCTGTCTAATCTAAGTATTTTCTGAATTACGGAGTGATAAAAAAGATTAGCACATATTTAATTAAATAATGCGCCATTTACATATTTAAACCTAACATTTTAGAAAACTTATAATACAAAAAAAATTAATTAGCAATGAAATCAATCAACTGTTTTTTTTTTTTTTTTTTTTTTATCCTATTCACCTGCAGTGTCTCCCCTTAAATAGTAAAAAATATTTCAAAATTTGTTTTTGCTGTACTTCGGATTAAATAATCGCAGGCTTGGTGAGCAGAAGACATTTCTTTAAATATTAAAAATCTAACTGTTCAAAAACTTTTGACTGCTAGTGTACAGATAAGAATTGGCAAAAACATATATTGATAAAAAATCTATATTTTGTATATGACCATTATTTTCATATCTTATTATTTTATAATCATATATTTTATTTGTATGTATCTAAAACATAAGTAATTTTTAATGCTTATAATGCATGATAAATAAAAACAGAACTAACTTATATTTTTAAAAATTATGTTCAGGTAGCTCACCTGCTCACCTGTGCTACTCGACGCCATTTATTTCCGCTAAATTGCTGTTTTAAAGCTGTTTTAAATTGGGCTTAGCGCGTTGATATGCGCTAAATTAACCTTCATAAACCACTAATATTATCGTGTTGTTGCTTATAAAAGCCAGGATGGTGTAATCAAGGTACATTTTAGCCTTTTTGTGTGATTAATGTTTTGAAAAATGTCTGAAATTGTCTGTAACTTACCTCAAGCATCCTACGAGTAGTTTATCTTGTTGAAATAAGCCTTCTTCTTCACACTTCCAGCTTTAGTTTCAATGGATTGATTGAATGTGCTTGTTTTGTTCTCTCCATTCCAACGTTTCACGTATTTACATCGTTAAATAAACCTGGGCCAAACGATTCAGTCCACAAGTGAACTGTACGAGCGATTCAGTCAGAGCATCGAGTCATTGAATCATGAACTGATTCAGACACTTTTCCGGTTTGACCGATTCACTGAAAGGAACCGACTCACTTGCCGAATCGAACATCCACTTCATCCAGTGCTTCTTTTGTTCTCTCCGTTCCAACGCTTCGAGTAACATTAACTATTTTACATCGTCAAATAAAACTTCGCCAAACGATTCAGTTTACAAGAGAACTGTACGAGCGATTCAATCAGAGCACCGAGTCACTGAGTCATGAACGGATTCAGACACTTCTCCGGTTTGACTGATTCATTGAGAGGAACCGACTCACTTACCGAATCGGACATTCACTTCATCCAGTGCTTCTTTTGTTCTCTCTGTTCCAACGCTTCGAGTAACATTAACTATTTTCAGTTAAATAAACCTGCGCCAAACGATTCAGTTTGCAAGTGAACTGTACGAGCGATTCAGTCAGAGCACCGAGTCATGAACCGATTCAGGCACTTCTCCGGTTTGACCGATTCATTGAGAGGAACCAACTCACCAAATCAAACATCCACTTCATCCATTGCTTCTTTTGTTCTCTCCATTCCGAGTAACATTAACTATTTTCAGTTAAATTAACCTGCGCCAAACGATTCAGTTTGCAAGTGAACTGTACGAGTGATTCAGTCAGAGCACCGAGTCATGAACCGATTCAGACACTTCTCCGGTTTGGCCAATTCACAGAGAGGAACCGACTCACTTACCGAATCGAACATCCACTTCATCCAGTGCTTTTTTTGTTCTCTCTGTTCCAAAGCTTCAAGTAACTTTAGCTATTTTACATCATTAAACAAACCTGCGCCAAACGATTCAGTCCGCAAGTGAACTGTACGAGCGATTCAGTCAGAGCACAGAGTCATTGAGTCATGAACCGATTCAGACACTTCTCCGGTTTGACCAATTCACTGAGAGGAACCGACTCACTTACCGAATCGAACATCCACTTCATTCAGTGCTTTTTTTGTTCTCTACGTTCCAAAGCTTCAAGTAATTTTAGCTATTTTACATCGTTAAACAAACCTGCGCCAAACGAATCAGTCCACAAGTGAACTGTATGAGCGATTCAGAACACAGAGTCATTGAGTCATGAACCGATTCACTTCTCCGGTTTGACCGATTCATTGAGAGGAACCGACTCACTTACCGAATCGAACATCCACTTCATCCAGTGCTTTTTTTGTCTTCTCCGTTCCAACGCTTCGAGTAACATTTACTATTTTACATCGTTAAACAAACCTGAGTCAAACAATTCAGTTTGCAAGTGAACTGTACGAGCGATTCAGTCAGAGCACCGAGTCATTGAGTCATGAACCGATTCAGACACTTCTCTGGTTTGACCGATTCTTTGAGAGGAACCGACTCACTTGCCGAATCTTGCCGGAAAATTAGGACTCAAAGATTGATTCATTAAAAAGATTTGATCAAAAACACCAGCGATAAAGGCGATTTTCTGCGACTTTAAATGTAAAGAAATTCTTAATGTTTTGATTGCATGTTTTTAGATAGACTTTATTTCAATATACAACGACATGGGGAAAGAAGACCCTTGAAGATGAAGGAAATATAAAGCTTCACACAAGCAACCACAATCTCTTTAAAGCTTTCAATTTTATTGCTCATGTTTTCTTAGCGTGACAAACAACATGGACACGTCTAAACATGTTAGGTTAAACATGTTTAAGCCAAAACATGAATATGATCATGAAAAGCGAAATAAAAATAGAATTGGTCTCTCTTTTGGTACTGACAGTCTTTAATATATATATATAAAATGCAATTTGTCTTTACGCAGCAAAAGCTTTGGCAGTTCATATATTCCCAGAGCCTTGGTTATTATAAGATATTAAATGGCAAGAGAACAACTGATTCAGTTCATATAAATATTCTCTTTTCCTATTTCGACTATCAGATTCTAAAAAATAAAAATGATAGAAACAGTCTATACACTTTTAAGGCAACCTATTTACAGTAAAAAGCAAAGGTTTACATTCTGAATATAGGTGTTTTGTTATGCCCACTGTACACTGAAAAAACAGCTCCATGAAAACATTAGCATCACTCTTTTTACAATGTGTTCCAAAATAAATTGTTTAATTTATACTTTTTAATTATTCAGCCAAACTTGTAAAGACATATAAAAATATACTTTTTTTTTTAAAGTGGGCAGGATTGCATCCAAAAATATTTTCAGAAAGGTGCTTCAGTCTAAAATTAGGTTGTTACTTCAATAAATGCACTTTTTTGTTTACTCAGTTTATATTAAAATGACCGAATGAATGACACAGACATGCAAACAGTATCTACTGTAAGTATAAATACAAAAAATGATTTCCACATTTTGAATGTTTTACATTTACACACAAAATCTAAATGCATATCATAAAAGCAAAGCAAATATGGTTAAAAAAAACTCCATGAGAGAGATCTCTAATACATCTAACTTAAAATTGAACATGGGACAAGTGTTGTATATTCATAAGTAGAACAAATGGTACACACACAACAAAAAACAACAATAAAATATGATAACCATACAGTTTTAGTACGGCACAAAGACGTTTCAGAACCTAAAATGTACTGCAGGGCACATTATCATTCATTTTTGGTTCGCTTGTTCTACGTTTTGGTAGAATTACAGCACTTTTGGAAAAGGCACAGATGTTAAAAAGTTATTTACATCACAAAAAAAAGAGAAAATATCACTTAATTGGTTTCTTAGCTGCATTTGCTCAACATCTACATGATTACAAGCAAATCTCACCTTGCTGAGAAATTTTAAATAAAATATAATTCGCTGACATATGCTGTTTTTAGCAATTCCCTTCATGAACAGTGCATTTGCTTATAGTCGTTTAAAATAGTAAGGCATTGCAATGTAAAAAAACTATTTGTTGGGTCAACTTAAAATGTTATGTTTTACTAAGTGACTTGGATATTTGAGTTGATTCAACTTAAAATTTAAAGGCGGCTGAGTAACAAACAGTTGTTAAGTTTAACAAACAATTTTTTAGTTTAGGGAACTCAAATTTCTGAGTTAGTACAACTTAACATTTAAATTTGAATAAACTTATTTAAGGTGACTGAACTTAAAATTCTAAGGCGGCTGAGTAACAAACAGTTGTTAAGTTTAACAAACAATTTTTTAGTTTAGGGAACTCAAATTTCTGAGTTAGTACAACTTAACATTTAAACTTGAATAAACTTATTTAAGGTGACTGAACTTAAAATTCTAAGGCGGCTGAGTAACAAACACAGTTGTTAAGTTTAACAAACATTTTTTTGTTTAGGGAACTCAAATATCTAAGTCAGTACAACATAACATTTCAACTTGAATAAACAAATAAATTTGAGTTGACTGAACTTAAAATTTTAAGGAAGCAGGATAACAAATTATTTTAAGTTGACTCAATAATTTTTTTTTTTTTTTTTTTTACAGTGAAGGGTCAACTTAAAATAATTTGTTACCTGGCTGCCTTAAAATTTAAGTTCAGTCAACTAAAAAAAAAAAAAAGTTTAGTTAACTTGAAATGTTACATGTTACTAAGTGACAACTTATAATTTTAAGTTGAATCAGCTCAAATATCTAAGGCAGCAGAGTAACAAACAGCTGTTATGTTTAACAAACTTTTTTTAGTTTAGGGAAAAAAAAAATTCTAAGTTAGTACAACTTAACATTTCAACTTGAATAAACTTAAATAAATTTGAACTTAAAATTTTAAGGCGGCCCGAGTAACAAACACAGCTGTTAAGTTTAAAAAAATTTTTTTTAGTTTAGGGAACTCAAATATCTAAGTTAGTACAACTTAACATTTCAACTTCAATAAACTCATTTGAGTTTAGTTAACTTGAAATTTTATGTTTTACTAAGTGACAATTTGAGTTGATGCAACTTAAAATTTTAAGGCGACAGAGTAACAAATGGCTGTTAAGTTTAACAAACTTTTTTTAGTTTAGGGAACTCAAATATCTAAGTTAGTACAACTAAACATTTAAACTTGAATAAACTTAAATAAATTTGAGTTGACTGAACTTAAAATTTTAAGGCGGCTGAGTAACAAACAGCTGTTAAGTTTAACAAGCTATTTTTTAGTTTAGGGAACTCAAATATCTAAGTTAGTACAACTTAACATTTCAATTTGAGTTGACTGAACTTAAAATTTTAAGGAAGCAGGGTAACAAATTATTTTAAGTTGACTCAACAAATTGTGTTTTTTGTTTTTTTACAGTGAAGGGTCAACTTAAAATAATTTGTTACCTGACTGCCTTAAAATTTAAATTCAGTCAACTTAAGTTCAGTCAAAAAAGTTTAACTTGAAATGTTACGTTTTACTAAGTGACAACTTAGATATTTGAGTTGATTCAACTTAAAATTTGGAGGCGGCCGAGTAACAAACAGCTGTTTAGTTTAACAAACTTTTTTTAGTTTAGGGAACTCAAATATCTAAGTTAGTACAACATAACATTTCAACTTGAATAAACTTATTCGAGTTGACTGAACTTAATATTTTAGGCGGCTGAGTAACAAACAGCTGTTAAGTTTAACAAACAATTTTTTAGTTTAGGGAACTCAAATATCTAACTTAGTACAACTTAACATTTAAACTTGAAAAAGTTAAATAAATTTGAGTTGACTGAACTTAAAATTTTAAGGAAGCAACAAATTGTGTTTTTTGTTTGTTTTTTACAGTGAAGGGTCAACTTAAAATAATTTGTTACCTGGCTGCCTTAAAATTTTAAGTTCATTCAACTCAAAAAATAATGAAAAAAAAAATGTTTAGTCAACTTGAAATGTGAAAAGTGACAACTTGGATATTTGAGTTGACCGAACTTAAAATTTTAAGTCGGCCGAGTAACAAACACAGCTGTTAAGTTTAACAAACATTTTTTTAGTTTAGGCAACTCAAATATCTAAGTTAGTACAACTTAACATTTCAACTTGAATAAACTTAAATAAATTTGAGTTGACTCAACTTAAATTTTTAAAGCGGCCGAGTAACAAACACAGCTGTTAAGTTTAACAAACTATTTTTTAGTTCAGGGAACTCAAATATCTATCTATCAATTTAAACTTAAATAAATTTTAACTTAAAATTTTAAGGAAGCAGGGTAATGAATGATTTTAAGTTGACCCAACAAATTGTGTTTTGTTTTTTACAGCGTGGATTGATGTTTCGTCGAATACAAAAAAAAAATCCTAGACAAATCTATCCACTTTTCATTCAGAAGTGTGTGCAAACCTTTTTGTTTTGGAGAATATGACGGACGGTAATGGTTTAGTCTCGCAGATGATGAGGTTATTGCTCGAAATACACTAATCTGAGTGCGTTCGTTTATGTGAGTCAAAAGGCTATGGAATAAAAAAACCCACAAGGAGGAAAAAGCTGATTTAACTCCACCTGTCCAATCCAAACTGTTTACGAAGGCTCAAGGCTCTGACAACTCTGACATATGAGATCAACATTGGACGGCTTTCAGAAGTCAAATAATAGCTGGGAAATTCAATACCATGTGCACATCAACACGCAGCCGCTCCTGGAGTTGACTGAGATGGATGTTCGGTTAAATGTGGTCCATGATCCAGTTTTTTTGTCAGGGGTGACACTTGCCCTGGCCGAGGTATTGCTGCTGCTGAGTGGCACTGAAAGCTGTGAAACTGCAATACAGGGGGCATTGTGGACACTCCAGGGGGCCGGCGTGCTTCCTGATCAGGGGTTTCCTCTATGTCTGACCCCTGCCAGGCACTCCTGTCAGATCCTTTCTTATGATCTCATTCACTGCAGAAAGGAGAGAAAAGAAGAATGTGTTCAGAAGTGAATGGACAGAATGTTTGCGCATGATGTACAATGGGGTTCAAACGTAAAAATATTCTGTATTTTTAATTACAGTTGTGCTCAAAAGTTTACACAGAATCTGCAAAATGTTAATTCTTTTAGCAAAATAACAGGGATCATATAAAATGCATGTTATTTTTTATTTAGTACTGACCTGAATAAGATACTTCACATAAAAGACATATAGTCCACAAGAGAAAACAATAGTTGAATTTATAAAAAAGTTTAAATCCGCTTGATTCTTAATAGTGTTGTTTCCTGAATGACCCACAGCTGTGTTTTTGTTTAGTGATAGTTGTTCATGAGTCCCTTGTTTGTTCTGAACAGTTAAACTGTCTGCTGTTCTTCAGAAAAATCCTTCAGCTCACACAAATTCTTTGGTTTTCCAGCATTTTTTGTGTATTTGAACCCTTTCCAGCAATGACTGTATGATTTAGAGATCCATCTTTTCACACTGAGGACAACTGAGAGACTCATATGCAACTATTACAGAAGGTTCAAACACTCACTGATGCTCCAGAAGGAAAAACATGCATTAAGAGCCGGGGTGAAAACTTTTGAAATTTGAAGATCATGGTAAATTTAAGTAATTTTGTCTTCTTGCAAACACACAAGTATCTTCTGTAGCTTCTGAAGGGCAGTACTAAATGAACAAAATACAATATTTACGCAAAATAAGAAAAATGTCCACATCTTTTGAACATTCTGTTCAAAAGTTTTCACCCCCGGCTCTTAATGCATGTTTTTTCCTTCTGGAGCATCAGTGAGTGTTTGAACCTTCTGTAATAGTTGCATATGAGTCTCTCAGTTGTCCTCAGTGTGAAAAGATGGATCTCAAAATCATACAGTCATTGCTGGAAAGGGTTCAAATACACAAAAATGCTGGAAAACCAAATAATTTCTGAGGAACAGCAGACAGTTTAACTATCACTAAACAAAAAACACAGCTGTGGGTCATTCAGGAACAACACAGTATTAAGAATCAAGGGGATGTAAACTTTTATAAACTCAACTATTGTTTTCTCTTGTGGACTATGAATGTCTTTTATGCAAAATATCTAATTCAGGTCAGTACTAAATAAAAATAACATGCATTTTGTATGATCCCTCTTATTTTGCTAAAAGAATCAACATTTAGCAGATTCTGCAAGGGGGGGGGTGTAAACTTTTGAGCACAACTGTATAAGTGACATACACACTACCAGTCCAACATTTTTTGTTTTTTAAAGAAGTCTCTTCTGCTCTCCAAGCCTGCTTTTATTTGATCCACAGTAGAGTACAGAAAAAAACAGTAAAATTCTGAAATATTTTTACTATTTCAAATAACTCTTTTCTATTTGAATATATTTTAAAAAGTAATTTATTTCTGCGATTCTAACGCTGAATTTTTAGCATCATTACTCCAGTCTTCAGTGTCACACGATCCTTCAGAAATCATTCTAATATGCATGTTAGAAACAGCATTTATCTGAAATAGAAATCTTTTGTAACATTATAAATGTCTTTATCATCACTTTTGATCAATTTAAAGCATCCTTGATGAATAAGAGTATTCATTTCTATTATTTCTTTCCCTTTAAAAAAAATCGTACCCCAAGCTTCTGAATGGTATATATATATAGTGTATAATGTTACAAAAGCTTTTTATTTCAGATAAATGCTGATCTTTAGATCTTTCTATTCATTAACTTCTAACTAAATTGTTAAATATTTATAATAATAATAAAAAATGTTTCTTGAGCAGCAAATCAGTATATTAGAATGATTTCTGAAGGATCATGTGACACTGAAGACTGGAGTAATGATGCTGAAAATTCATCTTTGCATCACAGAAATAAATTATATTTTAAAATATATTCAAATAGAAAGCATATTTCAAAATTGTACCATTTTTGCTGTACTTTGGATCAATAAACGCAGGCTTGGGGAGCAGAAGAGACTTCTTACCGTTTGACGTAGTGTATATTTAAACATTTTACAATATAGACAAAATATTATGATATAGATTTTATATGTATATTTACATTTGCATATTTAATTTGATCATGTATGCTAATTTAAGCATCTTAAATATATATTTCCACATTTAATATGCATTTTTAAATTTTGCATATACACTAGCAGTCAAAAGTTTAGACACACGCTCTCATTTAATGTTTTTTAAAGAAGTTTCTGATGCTTATCAAGGCTGTTTCACTTGATCAAAAATACAGAAAAAAAAAATAATATTGTGAAATATTACGATGTAAATCAGTGTTTTTCTATATTAATATACATGAAAATTTAATTTATATCTGTAATTAAAGTTGAATTTCCATTTTTCAGTGTCACATCCTTCAAAAATCAGTGCTGGAAACAATATTTTTTTTTAAACCTATGATACTTTTTCATGATTTTTTGATCAATAAATGGTTAAAAAAGAACAGCGTTTATTTAAAATTGAAAGGTTTTCTAACAATATACACTAATGTTCAAAAGTTTGGGGTCGGTACATTTTATTCTTTCTTTTTTTGAAAGAAATTAATACTTTTATCCACCAATGATGCGTTAAATGAAAAAAAGTGATCGCATAGATTTACATTGTTAGAAAAGATTTATATTTTAAATAAACACCGTTCTTTACTTGTTATTCATCGAAGAATCCTGAAAAAACAATCACAGGTTGCAAAAAAATATTTGATAATTCTAATAATAAATCAGCATATCAGAATGATTTCTGAAGGATCATGTGACACTTAAGACTGGAGTAACAGCTGATGAAAATTCAGCTTTGCATCACAGAAATAAATTATATGGTAAAGTATATTCAAATAAAAAACATTGTTTTATATTGTAATAACATTTTGCAATTTTACAGTTTTTTTCAGCATTTCTGATCAAATAAATGCAGCCCTGACGGGCTTAAAAACATTAAATGAGAGGGTGTGCAAACTTTTGACTCTTACAAAAATGAACTATTGCATGTATAATAATCACTTCCACATATTAAGCTGCAGTGACACTGAATGGGCACTAGATGGAAGGGAATCATCTGACTCAACAGGTTGAGTGAAGCCCTTGCATTGGACATTACTTCCTGCTGTTACTCTTTTTTTTTTTTTTTACAGGGGGGCATTAATGGAAACTTTTACTGCCTCTTCATTCTAAGAATAGCAGCAGGGCGCGTGGAGCTGTTAACACAATCACAACACCACCGCACACCAACTCTAGTCTAGCCACAACTCAGACATGAACAAAGGTCACAGGTAAGATCAAATCAAATGAATGTGGGAAAACACCTTTAATGCTGTATGTTTAAAATGATGACAAACTCACTGACTGACAATATGACCATGTGGTAGACGCAGAAGAAGTTGTATTATAAATGCATGGCAGTTTTTTGGGGGGTAACTTGAGTTATGTAACTCAAGTTACGTAATAATATGACTTTTTTCAAGTAACCAGTAAAGTAACGCATTGCTTTTTCATTTCCAAGAAAATATCTGAGTTACTTTTTTTTTTTTATGCATTTAATCTCATTTTATTAATCAATGTCTTTGCTGCTGACCTTTGTTGATCCAATACATCAGTACACTGCAAAAATACTTTACTTACTTAGATTTTTTTGTCTTGTTTCCAGCCAAAATATATATATTAAAAATCTTAAATGAAGTAAATAATCATTTTTTGTTTTCAGAAAAAACAGGTCAAAATAAGTGACTTTTTGCTTAGAACAAGCAAAATAATCTGCCAATGGGGTAAGCAAAATATCTTATTTCAAACAGAAAACAAGATAATTTAGCTTACCCCATTTGGGAGATTATTTTGCTTGTTTCGAGCAAAAACACTTTCTTTACTTTACTTCTCTAGAAAAACCTTCTTGATTTAAGAAATATATATTACAAATATATTATTAAGAGATATTTTGGCTGGAAACAAGACAAAAAATCTAAAAAAAGAAAAGTTTTTTTTTGCATTGTACCAATAAACAAAACTTACTTTAGATGAACTAACATTTATGTTTTTTTTCTCATTGCTGAAGAGTGTTGAACTTTCTTTTCCTACAGTTCCACTGTAAAGACGGGAATTTATTTTTCCTTAGGCTTATTCACTTCATTTCATTTTGGTGTGAAAGGGCTTTTACATTTGCTAAGGATAAATCTTTTTATATTAAAAACAAACAAGCAAGCCCTGCCCAGATTTAAAAAGTAATGCAAAAGTAACGTAACGCATTACTTTCCGTAAAAAGTAACTAAGTATCGTAATTTGTAACTTTTTTAGGGAGAAACGCAATATTGTAACGCATTACTTTCCGTAAAAATTAACTAAGTAACGTAATTTGTTACTATTTTATGGAGAAACGCAATATTGTAACGCATTACTTTCCGTAAAAATTAACTAAGTAACGTAATTTGTTACTATTTTATGGAGAAACGCAATATTGTAACGCATTACTTTCCTTAAAAAGTAACTAAGTAACGTAATTAGTAACTTTTTTAGGGAGAAACACAATATTGTAACGCATTACTTTCTATAAAAAGTGACTAAGCGACGTAATTAGTTACTTTTTTAGGGAGTAAGGCAATATTGTAACGCATTACTTTCCTTAAAAAGTAACTAAGTAACGTAATTTGTTACTATTTTAGGGAGAAACGCAATATTGTAACGCATTACTTTCCTTAAAAAGTAACTAAGTAACGTAATTAGTTACTATTTTAGGGAGAAACGCAATATTGTAACGCATTACTTTCCTTAAAAAGTAACTAAGTAACGTAATTAGTTACTTTTTTAGGGAGAAACACAATATTGTAATGCATTACTTTTAAAAGTAACTTTCCCCAACACTGACAGTAGTCCAAAGGTAGTTGGTTTAGGACGTTCACCTTTCACTCATTCAGCTGCTGAAGTGCGCACCGTCATGCAGGCTTTGGTTTAAAAACTCCACAGCATGAAGATAATGTGGTTTGACCTGATTGGCCACATCCTCAGTGCTGTATACTATCAGGACAAGGCACTTTGGCCAGGAAACCCAGAGCATAAGTCATCACTTGCCATGCTGTGTTATAATGGACAGGCTTGAATAACAGCTCATAAATTCTCTTGAGCCGTATGTTTCTGGTAGCCAGTATATTTAGCATAGGATGAAAATTCTGTCATTAATTGCTCACCCTCAAATTTTTGTGTTCTGATGAAATCTGAGAGCTTTCTGACCCTGCATAGACAGCAGTGTTAACTCTGACAGCAAATTTTAATTTAGTTTTAGTCAAATTTTAGTGATCTGAATCGTTTTTAGGTTTAGTCATAGTCTTTTGACTAAAATGCCATTTAGTTTGAGTCATATTTTAGTCATCTGGTTTTAGTTTCAGTCTAGTTTTAGTCGACGAAATCTACAGTAAATTTAGTCTGCTAAAATTTTACGGGTTTAGTTGCAGTGCAGTGCATTTATTAAGCATTTCTCTAAAATTTCCAAACTCATTATATAGGTTTGATATTAAGGTTTAATCATGATGATACACAACATGCCTTAATATTAAAATGAAATAAAACCACTTCTCATAAAGAACATGGTCTTCTTTTGAATGTAATCTCAATGGTTATATCGGCTAATGATGCATTCTTTATAGTCACTTGTTGACCATATTCTTCATTCTCTCAAACAGACATGTTTATTTATATAAATTAATTTAGATTCATCTTCAGGGCTGTGTAAGTGATTCAGTCAAGAGCAGTGAGTGGTTTTCTGTCTTTCTTTTGTTGCTTGATGAACATCAGTGACTCGGACAATAGACACTAAATGTGGCTGCTGTCCCTTTAAAATGAATGCAATGCACTGATGCACTTTCTCTCTACTGTTTATGTTCATTTAAGACGTAATCAGCTGTGTTAACACAAATACTCGTCAAAACGGACAATTCCAGATCATTTTGTGAGTATTTCTCAGTTGCAAAGTGAAAGAGTGTGAGCTGTGTTTTCTGTGTGTTTGCTTCGGTGTCTGCATCAGAAAACAAGATCGAATTGAGTTCTCTCTTGCGTCGTCAAATTTATCCATATGTCTGCACTTCTCCCACATACTGACATTTTTGGACGTTTTATAAGACGTGCAAGCAAGTGTATTTTAGCTTGTGTCCCGCCGGTTTGTACGCATCTAACCTCCTACTATGCAACTGATTTTTCTGAATGAATCTCTTTCCATATTGTCCCTCATTTTTATTCATTGACGAAAATGACAGTACATTTTTGTCATATTTTTGTCATTCAAAAATAATTTCAGTTCATTATCGTTTTGTTTTCGAAAATTAAAAAATTATTTGTCAGCAACAGCAACAGCACTACTATGTTCAAGGCCCAGAAAGGTAAGGACTATTAGTCACACATTTATTAATAAACCTTATAAATCAATATATAATAATGAGCATCTAATTGCCTACATAGCCTAATAAGCGCTCAAGCGCATGCAAAAAGAGCCACAGTGCACCGGCAGATATAATAATCATGAATGTGTTGGGGAAAAACAGCAAGGATTGACGCTTTAATAATTTATTGATAAACCAGCACTTTCTTTATTTTAATCTTAAGAGTAGCGATGCACCTGTATGCATGTTTCATACGGATTAATCTGAGAATATTAGTTTTTTATTTGAATTTGTTCATTTAAAAGTAGACATTTCACTCTCTAGATATTTTTCATGTATGCATTTCAGGCCAATTTTCACGTCATAGTTCAGACGCGGGTTTTAGGCTTAGGATTTTTTATATTTTATACATTCATCAATTATGGCGATGAAAAAAAGCACATGCAATAGGCTGAAATTTGCCGCGAAACAATGAATGTGTCAGGGGGGAAATAGTAAGGAGATATTTTAATTATTTATTAATAAACTATTGTATTCTGAGTCAGTTTCGCAATCTCCTCTTTGAACGCACCTTTAGAGAGAAATGCATTTCGGATGCATTACTATGAGTTTTTGTTATCGATTTATTTTATTTCGTTAAGCAATAATTTAAAGCTTATATATATATATATATTTATATATTTATCATGTCTGTGAGGCAAGTATTCGCTGTGTTTCGGTTCATTTTTCTGAAGCGTTCCTGTTCAAGAACGAGACGGCAGAAAGCGCATTATGTTTGTTTTCTTTATTTTATAAAAGCACTATTTGTAACGTTTTGTTGATATTGTAAGTGCACACAAATAAAAGTAGGCTCTTTACTCTTCTGAATGATGTATTACTCTTACCTTGATGGGTCATTTTATTTATTTTTTTTGTGTTTTCGCCGCACAAACCACTGGATATGCACCTAATAGCGCACATTTATCTAGGTTTAACGTGTAAACTAACAATGTTTTATACTTGAACTGTTTTATATCTATAGATTTGTGATGTGTGTCCAGGCAAATTGACAAAAACGTATATTTAACGAACAAAAAAAGCTCCAAATGTTTTTTTAAAATGAACTTAATAAAAAAGCGAAACTAAATATTATCACTTTGCCATTGCATATAAAACTGAACCTTAATTTTATGAACCTACGAGAGTACTTTTTGTCAGAACGCTCTCGGATTTCATCAAAAATATCATAATTTATCTTTGGAAGATGAATGAAGGTGTTTAGAAGGACATGAGGGTGAATAATTAATGACAGAATTTTGACAGAAGTTGCGTTCTATTATTAACAAACGAATAATGCAATATTATGTACATGCAACCAACAAGCTATAGTGCTCTGTATTTGTGACAGCAGCAATGTCAAACGGTAAAAATGCACAGCTTTTGGAAAATGCATGCTGGAGAATTAGAGGAAACACTGAAAGATTTTGCCAAACAACATTTGAGGAGAAGGAACTCAACGTTCAAATGATTTCCCTATTTAAAGCTTTGATTGTGTAATACGCACAACGCCACAGATATGAAAGTCTAAACTGAAAACAAACAGCTTAAACGCAGCATGAAATGTTTAGACCAGCTCACATACAATAAAGTTTTATGAATCATCTTGAATCACTAAACGGCCCTTTAAAAGAAATAAATAAACAAACATATTTTTAATAAACAATCACATATTTAATACCAAAATGCATTATTCACACTGCAAAAATGCTTTTCTTATTTTGATTTTTTGTCTTGTTTCCAGCTAAAATATCTAAAAATTCTTGAATCAAGAAGGATTTTCTAGACAAGTAAAAATTATTGTCTTGTTTTCAGAAAAAAAAGTCAAAATTAAGTGAGTTTTTGTTTAAAACTTATTAAAATCTTTCATCTTATTTCAAGATGAAAGATTTTTATTATTTTTCTTACCCCATTGGCAGATAATTTTGCTTGTTTCAAGCAAAAACTCACTTAATTTTAACATATTTTGTCTGAAAACAAGACAATTTTTACTTGTCTAGAAAATCCTTCTTGATTTAAGAATTTTTAGATATTTTAGCTGGAAACAAGACAACAAATCTAAGTAAGAAAAGCATTTTTTGCAATGCGGGAAATTTTTGTAAATGCTGTGATCAGGCTTAAATTAAAACCGTTTTTCTTTTCAGGAGGATCTATAACAGCGCAATCAAGAAAGCCTTGCGGTTTTAATGGGGAGCTCTACGTGGATGACATCTGTTTTTCCCTCGGAGAGTAATGAAGAACAGACGAGAGGGGAGTAAACTGGTAGCAGCGGGATGCTGAGGCGCTTTATCAGCGAGTAAAAAAACTGTAGAAGAAAGAAGATGGTCTTTTTGACAAGAAACAGCAGTAAGAAACTAGATTTCCTAGGTGCTTCCCTGAGCAAAACTTGTGGCTTTTTAGCACGTCACCGCACGGCTGTTAGGGTGGTTGCTAGATAGTTTCATAATGACCCAAAAGAAAAGTCCCCAAAACAATCAAAAATCAAATCACTTAGAAACATAATAATCTTCTAAATGATGCATTCTTCTTGCACATACATAGACAACCATGCAATGTACAGGACAGAGGGCTTATAAGCAATGAAGGCTTGGCACACGCTGATGTTTCAGAGCTCTAAAGGAAGTGTACTGACTGGGAGGTATAATAGGTGAGTGTCTGGCTGGAGAGACCTCGGCCAATCAGAACGCTTGTTTACAAACCAACGTTGGAGGGCAAGACAGAGCATAGTAGATGACTCAGTCTCCACTATGTGTGTGTATGTGCATTTACTCAGCTATACTTGGAGACACAAAATGTGAAAAGTGTTCTTTGGGGCTGTAGTCATTATTATGAGCTTTATATAAAAAGAAAGGTATTGCAGGGGACCAAGTAAAACCTTTAATGCACCAGACAAAATCCATATGATGAAAACGGCTTGACAAAAAAGTTAAAATGCACATGTTTAGGGCATTGAAATTATTTGTTCATTACTGAAGTAAATACAACCATATAAACCATATAAAACTGAGAACATGAAATGACAGGGCTTCCTGTATTGACTTGTATGGACCATAGTCATAGTAGATGATGTGTGACCCTGGAGCACAAAACCAGTCATAAGGGTCAATTTTTCCAAATTGAGATGTATACATCATCTGAAAGCTGAATAAATAAGCTTTGTTATGATAGGATCATATTTGGCTGAGATGCAACTATTTGAAAATCTCAATCTGAGGGTGCAAAAACTGTAAAATATTGAGAAAATCGCCTTTAAAGTTGACCAAATGAAGTTCTTAGCAATGCATATTATTTATCAAAAATTTTGATATATTTGCGGTAGGAAATTTACTAAATATATTCATGGAACATAATCTTTACTTAATATCCCAGTGACTTATCCTGGACAACAAAACCAGTCATAAGGGTACATTTTTTTTATTAAGATTTATGCATAATCCGAAAGCTGAATAAATAAGCTTTCTAATAATGTATGTTTTGTTAGGAGATACAACTATTTGAAAATATGGAATCTGAGAGTGCAAAAACTGTAAAATATTGAGAAAAATCGCCTTTAAAGGCGCCTTGATTTGAAAAAAGCAACAACTAAATAATAAGAAAATTGCCTTTTGAAGTTCTTAGCAATGCATATTACTAATCAAAAATTTAGTTTTGATATATTTGCGGTAGGAAATTTACAAAATATATTCATGGAACATGATCTTTACTTAATATCCTAATGTTTTTTGACATAAAAAGGAAAATTGATCATTTTGACCCATACAATGTATTTTTGGCTTTTGCTACAAATATACCCCAGCGACTTATCCTGGATAACAAAACCAGTCATGAGGGTACATTTTTTTTAATTAAGATTTATTAAGTTGCCTTTTGAAGTTCTTAGCAATGCATATTACTTATCAAAAATTTAGTTTTGATATATTTGTGGTAGGAAATTGACAAAATATCTTCATGGAACTTGATCTTTACTTAATATCCTAATGTTTTTTGGCATAAAAAGAAAATCAATCATTTATTTTAAGTAAATATTTTAAGTAAAATTTTTGGCTACTGCTACAAATATACTCCAGCGACTTAAGACTGGACCACAAAATCATTCATAAGGGTAAACATGATCTGAAAGCTGAATAAATAAGCTTTCTATTGATGCATGGTTTGTTAGGAAATATATTTCCTAATATAAATATATTTTACTATTTGAAAATATGGAATCTGAGGGTGAAAAAAAACTAAATAATGAGAAAATTGCCTTTTGAAGTTCTTAGCAATGCATATTACTAATCAAAAAATTAGTTTCGATATATTTGCGGTAGCAAATTTACAAAATATATTCATGGAACATGATCTTTACTTAATATCCTAATGATTTTTGGCATAAAAAGAAAATCAATCATTTTGACCCATACTATGTATTTTTGGCTACTGCTACAAATATACTCCAGCGACGTAAGACTGGACAACAAAACCAGTCATAAGGGTAAACATAATCTGAAAGCTGAATAAATAAGTTCTTAGCAATGCATATTACTAATCAAAAATTAAGTTTAGATTTATTTACGGTAGGAATTTACAAAAACAACTTTACTTAATATCCTAATGTTTTTTGACATAAAAAGGAAAATTGCTCATTTTGACCCATACAATGTATTGCTGGCTATTGCTATAAATATACCCATGCTACTTATGACACACATATGTGACCCCGGACGACGAAACCAGTCTTAAGTGTAAATTTTTCAAAAATGAGGTTTATTTATATTCTGAAAGTTGAATAAATAAGCTTTCAATAGATGTATGGTTTGTTGAGATCGGACAATATTTGGCTGAGATACAACTATTTGAAATCTGGAATCTGAGGATGCAAAAAAATAAAAATACTGAGAAAATTGCCTTTAAAGTTGTCCAAATGAAGTTCTTAGCAATGCATATTACGTATCAAAAATTAAGTTTTTATACATTTACAGTACGAAATTTACAAAATATCTTAATGGAACATGATCTTTACTTAATATCCTAATGATTTTTGGCAAAAAAAATTTTTTGATAATTTTGACCCATACCATGTATTTTTGGCTATTGCTAGAAATATTTCCCAGCGACTTAAGACTGGTTTTGTGGTCCAGGGTCACATATGTCATTTGTTTAGGTAATGCAACACTAAAAATACTGGTGCCAAAAGATGGCGCCAACCCTGACTAAGGTTCATAGCAGAGTGAGAAATGTGATGCAAAGTGCAAAGACAATGAACAGACATACAGCACACGATCTACAAGTTAGTGTCTGTGTATGTGTATATATGTGTGTGGCTACTGACTAGCGCTTAGTGAATAATAAAGCCACAGTGTAAGCGTACAGGACAGGAAGAGTCTACACCGCAGGTCTGACTGTTTGACCTCCAAAACAGACCAGTTTAGAAAGAGCAAAACCAACCTTCCCTTTAGTACCATGTTCAACTACAGATGCTGCTTTTTTCGAACCCCACTTTCAAAGAACAAGGCTACATCTTATCAGGGCACCGTTTTCACAGCCAAAAACCCAATGGCTTGGCGCACACACGGGCCAAAGCTGGATGCAAGTGATCTGAAACTAATGTGCCCGGCTTACGTGCTCTATCTAAATTATTCCTGCTGCTCTCTCCAGCTGGAAGAACTTCAACTCTGTTGCCTCAGGCTTCGGTTCCAGCCTGGGAAGCCCAAGCCGAGCCAGTTGAGCACTGGAAGATTGGCCAACGTTGTACCCTAAAAAAAACTCTAGGCCAGCTTGGCTGTTTATATCAAGGGTAGCATGTGGAGATGAGCTAAAATCAACAGTCAAGGAAAACTTGACCAGTTTGGACTGGTGTGCATTTTTAAGTTGATAGTTGGTCAAGCCGGATGACCATCGCTCAAACTTCGCCAGCGAAGCCGGTCGAACAAGCCTAGCTGGTCATGCTCGTAAGGAAGCAGTTGATTACGAAACTCTAGAATTCACGCAAAAGATCCACTTGGCTTCCTTTTCTTGCTATTGAGAAATGCAAAACAGGCATGTTCATAATGAAATATATGAAGGTACAGTTTCTATACAGAAAGCCAACCACAGAAACCCTGATTCCCCCTTCAAAAGCCACCATCGAAATTCTGAGTGAGATAGATGTATCTGCATGAGTCATATTACAACCGGTTGTGTGTGAAGGTCTTGGCAGACATCAAACGGTGAGATGTTAGTGGGTGGATCGCTACACCTTGACACCTCTGCAAGCACAAGCAACTGGGACTTTTTGTGGTCGTCGTCGTCCTTCCTGCTCTCAGTGACCCGGACTTTGTCTGTACTGCCAGCGTCACTTCTTCAAAGCAAAACCCGGAGCCACCGGGCTTCTTAACTAGCTTAACCAACTAGTTTAAACTGGTTTATAATTAGGTCAACCAGCTGCATTGTAAACACCATGCTGGATGTTGCTCTGAGTACAATGAGCACAATGACAAAAACAGCAACCCTAGGCGAGATTTTAGATTTCCGCCCCCCCCAACATTATTTTAATCACTACAGTGCAGGATATAAATACTAATTTTATATTAGTATTAACAACAAATGCAAATGTAAAGTCAGGGGAATGAATTTCGAGGGGGAACGGCGTTTCACGCAACTGATCGAAGACTTCACTTCAGCCAATAGAAATGCTTCTCTATTGGTGAGCCTCAGGTTGTGAAAACAGACTGCAGTTTTGTCATTCATTGTAACAAAGAAGTACAGAGACACTAAATAGTAGATTCAGTAGCCTCATTAATTAAAAGGAAGTTTGTGAGATCACGAAGACGACTTATAGTTTTTTAAAGGGAGTTTGCAAATGTGAAATTGAATTTATGCAACGGCATTATTAATTTTAGATTTTATACAAAAGTTAACAATAAGGACTTACTTATTTCAGTTTCATTTTTGAATGAATCTTCATTTTTCATAAAATTGATCATACATGAAAAATGATCATACATGAAATACATAAAATGAGCATACATAAAATACAGTGCCATCAGTTCGGATTACATAAACGATTCAAGAAAATGACTTGGTTTTTATTTTTATAAAAGTGTATAATTCTAAATGTATAGTTTTAAAAATGTTTTGAATCTAAAATTAAATCTAAATGTTTAACCATAACTGATCATTCACAATTTTATAAATTATTCTTTAATTTCACTAATTAATCTTTTTTATTGTTTTATTTTAAACACAAGGGGTCATTAATGATGTTCACATTAGGCCTATAGCATATATATAACATAGTTTCTTTAATTTGGCCAGAATTGCAGGTGTCTGTCTAATAGCAAAGATAAAATATCAAATAAGCTTAAGGTATTATAGATTTTAAAGAGATTTTTAATTAAATACTATCTGAAAGGTCATTACCTTTTATTATTAAAATAATAATAAAAGGTAAGGCTTGATTCAATTTGCGCACTGACTACGATGATCGATCAGTAAAATTAGTTAAAATGGTTTACTCACTGCAAAAAATGCTTTTCTTATTTAGATTTTTTGTCTAGTTTCCAGCTAAAATATCTAAAGATTCTTAAATCAAGAATGATTTTCTAGACAGGTAAAAATTATTGTCTTGTTTTCAGAAAAAAAAGTCAAAATTAAGTGAGTTTTTGCTTGAAACAAGCAAAATAATCTGCCAATGGGGTGAGAAAAATAATCTTATTTCAAGTTGAAAGATAGATTATTTTTCTTACCCCATTGGCAGATAATTTTGCTTGTTTCAAGCAAAAACTC
This sequence comes from Cirrhinus molitorella, assembly GCA_033026305.1. NCBI lineage: Eukaryota > Metazoa > Chordata > Actinopteri > Cypriniformes > Cyprinidae > Cirrhinus > Cirrhinus molitorella. Next base: position 1,042,510 of record CM065132.1, read on the forward strand.
ACTTAATTTTAACATATTTTGTCTGAAAACAAGACAATAATTTTTACTTGTCTAGAAAATCCTTCTTGATTTAAGAATTTTTAGATATTTTAGCTGGAAACAAGACAACAAATCTAAGTAAGAAAAACATTTTTTGCAGTGCTGTCAGTAATTATTTTTCTTATGGGTGTAGGAGCGAATGATGGTCACAAGAGGGCGCTTTCCCATGAAAAAAAAACTTTCTTGTGGCGCCCCCTAGTCATTTTGCACCCTAGGCAACCGCCTATTTCGCCAATGCCACGGGCCGACCCTGCCCTATATTTGTGCGACAACAATACACACTACTAAGGGGGGCACAATGGTGTTTGGTATATTCAGAGTTGTTTACAGCGTTAAAGAGTTGGATTCTCATGCTAAACATGGCCAAAGTTTAAAAAAATAATTTGGACAAATGACAGATAATTTCTTTGCCGAAAATCGTACTTCCGGGTTGGTACAAGTTTCGGCTGATTTTTTCCGATCGTGGCTTTAATGACGTAATCTGGTGGTGGAACTCCTTATATGAGCATTTCTCCGCGGTCATTCGGGTGCACTCTGCAAGGGATTCTTTCGGGAACAATGTCTCTAAAGAAGTGTGGTTATGGTTGTTAGTCAAAGATAACTTTGCTCAGCTTCCTGAAGAACCCAGCGTTACGTGAACAATGGATGCAGTTCGTTTTTCCAGGGCAGCAATGGAGTTTAGCAAGTGTGTGTTTCATATACGAGGACCAGTTCGACGCTGGATTTGCACATTCTTTGATCCTGAAAGACGGAGCGTTCCCAGCTATAAAAGATCCCGCTCATGATTCAGAACTGCAGATGGTAAGTGAAACAACATCAAACATCAAATGTCTGTTTTATTGGCAATCCCAGCGCAAGTGATCGTCAAACTTAGCTCCGCCCACGGCGCCTCCAGAAGCTCGGCTTTTTCCCGGAGAATCGGAAAGCTGTATTATTTTTATACATTATTACTCTATAGTTACTCAGGATTAACATGAGGTTAGGTGAAACTGTGCATGTTATGTACCCTTTAATGGTTTGGGGTTGGAGTGGTAAAGTGGTAACTTCTTAGTTACCACTATTATGCTTTTGTCACTTGACCACTCCAAAACTGTTGCAAGAGCAGTGTGTTCTGTGTGGCCACTGTTATTCTGAGGTGTTTACAAATCTCAGCAGTTTCTGCCTTGCTTTAAGGGGCCTTAATGAGGGAATTCACTGGCACCTTTATGGGTTTGCCAGAGTGGTGTTAAACTCTAATGGGGCTACCAGAAATTCTTGTACATAAAAAAAGAGGGGATCAAAGGTTTAAGGTCTCATAGTAACTCTCTAATAACGTGTCTACAGTTGCAGCGTTGCTGTTTACTCAGGGAAACCCTATTAGAGTATGCAGAAGAAATTCCATCATTGGCTCTCGGTCCTGTCCGCTTCAGTTTTTCCATCCAACATGGCCCTTTCCCTTTCCTGCGGACTCCCACCCATCACTATCTTGTTCAAATCAGGCTGCTTTTCTGGATAAGTGCAGCAGCTGCAAATAAGAGTTCTGTCCTCCAGATTGGCAAGAGTGCAACCTGTGGAAAAAAAAGCAAATCCTCTCGCGGATTCCCCCCACAGTATTGGGGGGCGCATGGCCAAAAGGAAGTCCTGGCCAAGCATAACAAACAAAGAGGCTTTCCCCAGCTCTCCCAGGCAGCCCATTCCACTGTTTGACAATGGGTTGCCATGGCACTTGTTTTGCGAATCATAACACTGTCAACATGTCCAAGAAGTTTTGGAGCTGTGCAGTTTTCTTTTCTTTTTTTTATTTGCGAGGTCGAAAAAGCACCCATTTCCTTGTCACATACAGAACGTAAGGAAACCCCGGCATGAGACATAATAAATCACAAAACTCAGACCCCCTGAATTCCCAAATTGACTTACAGAAGTGACACTGGAATCTTACGCCTTTCCGTGCCAGTATTCTGCCACGTCGTGGTTTGGCCATTTTTTAAAGTCATTATATCTTGCCTATGATTTTTTGGACAAAACTGAGAAACAAAACAGAGGGTGTGTGAGGAAATGTGTAGCCGTATCCATCTAATTCATTCCTATTTCACTCTTCCTGAGTAATGGAAAAAAAGCGTATACTCCAAAGCCAGGGGCACAAAATAGATCTTTCATTCATTCTACTTTATATAATACACACCGTCTCATACTGTCCTAGGGTCATATGTGTGAGAAAAACTAAATGTTATGACAACAAGAGATGGACTTGACCAGCACTCTTCCTGCTATTGTCTGAAAGCAGACAAAATGCGCTCAGGGACATTTCTAATGGTGCATTAGCATGCCGTCTGTCAAAGAATGGCTCTTCACAATGCATTCCTGTGACCACATATTTGAAAGCATGCGTCACTTCAAGCATAAGCATTGACAGACTATGTAAAAAGCCGTTTTAAAGCTTCCCAACCAGCATCCTTACTTTTACGAATAATTTCTATCATTCAAATCCGTTAAAGGATTGTTAGGCTGCATTAATTAGGTCAGCCGGAAGCGGGAACACTTCCCATAACACCTGATGCACTCGTTGCATCATAGCATCTACACTAATATTAGTATGTCTCCTGCTTATTCCGAGGTCAGATCCAGTCCGTATCCTGATCAGATGGTCACTGCAATCCCCTGATCCAGTCCATATCCGGATGGTGGATCAGCACCTATAGATGACCTCTAGAGTTACAAATTGCCTGTTTGTTGGTCAGGGTACAACTGACACCCCCCCACCCCAATGAACCTGGTTTCACCCAAGGATTTTTACTCCATTTCTGTCACCGATGAAGATTTGGTTCCTCTGGCTTGCTCAGCTGGGAACACTTAATTTGCAGCGATATTGTATACTACTTGAACTGAGCTGGATGACAGCATCACTGAATTCAATGATTAACTCCCTTTAACTGAAAAATACCTTGCTATTTGATACTGTAAAGCTGCTTTGATACAATCTGCATTGTAAAAAGCGCTATATAAATAAAGGCGACTTGACTTGACTTGACAAAATTACGAACGCCCTCCACAAGAGCAACCTGTAGCTACTCACCATCATCAAGATAGGCCTGGTCCAAGTTCTCCTGCTTGACTGTGACTCGTCCAGGAGCGCTGGTTCTCTGTTCTTCCGCTGAGGGACATCTCTGGGGCTCGACTTGGACAGGAGGCGACCTGTCCTTGGCCACTCTCTGAAGGAAGGGCTGTTGTTGGATGACCGTGGGGTAATTCTGAGGGTGCTGAGGTGCCTGCGCAGGAGCTGGTGAGCGGTTTGCCCCTGTGGCTTGAGGACCGTGCTGATTGTAGCCCTCACAATAAATGATGTGTTGATGTTCTGGGGGTGGCGCGGGAGGATCTCCTCCTCTGAGCAGGTGGTGATTGGTGGGAGAGAACTGGATGATCGAGGAATGCTGGTTGGAAGGATGCTGGCCAGCCAGGTGAGAGGACTGGGCTGGGGAACCCGTGTGGACCAGAACCGATCGATGGGAGTCTGGGATCATAGCGGCCCCCGTCTGAGAGTATATAGGACTGCTTGACAAGCTCTTTCCAGGACGGGAGTACATAATGGCTGGGCTCTGCTGCTGAAATCGGTGGTCTGGAGGGGAGACGCCCAGGCGGGTCTGCTGACAAGGGACGAGGCCAGGCACCAGGCCACTGTCTGGGGTGATGACCCCACGAGGGTTATAGTACTGCTGGGGAGACACCCCGAGCATCTGCGACATGGAATAACCCATACGACCAGATTCATATTCATCCACTGGCTCCGTTTTAATAGAGGGAACTAGGGAAGTAAATTCAGAGAATAACTATGATTAAGTATTCAAAGTGGACTTAGCAATTCTGAACTTGTATCATGGAAAATGCAAACTAAATGTAAACAGAGGTCATGCACATATGTGACCAGTGTTGGGGTAGGTTACTTTTAAAAGTAATGCATTACAATATTGCGGTACTCCCTAAAAAAGTAACTAATTGCGTTACTTAGTTACTTTTTATGGAAAGTAATGCATTACAATATTGCGGTACTCCCTAAAAAAGTAACTAATTACGTTACTTAGTTACTTTTTATGGAAAGCAATGCGTTACAATATTACGTTACTCCCCAAAAAAAGTAACTAATTACGTTACTTAGTTACTTTTTATGGAAAGTAATGCGTTACAATATTACGTTACTCCCTAAAAAAAGTAACTAATTACGTTACTTAGTTACTTTTTATGGAAAGTAATGCGTTACATTACTTTTGCGTTACTTTATAAATCTGGGCAGGGCTTGTTTGTTTGTTTTTAATATAAAAAAAGTTTGATTCTTAGCAAAGGTAACAGCCCTTTCACACCAAAATGAAATTAAGTGAATAAGGCTAAGGCTAAAGGAAAATTAAATTCATGTCTGTACAGTAGAACTGTGGGAAAAGGAAGTTCTGAACACTATTCAGCAATGAGGAAAAAAGCACAAATTTGAGTTAATCTAGTACACTGGAAAAAATGCTTTCTTACTTAAATCCTTCTTGATTTAAGAATTTTTTAAATATTTTTGGCAGGAAACGAGACACATAATGTAAGTAAGAAAAGTATTTTTGCAGTGTACGGTTGAATTGGATCAACAAAGGTCAGCAGCAAAGGCATTGGTTAATAAAATGGGATTAAATACATAAAGGAAAAAGTAACTTGTGATTTTTGCCATACAATGTATTTTTGCCTATTGCTACAAATAGGGTCCAGGGTCACATATAAGCATCTTTAAACCCTATATATACCTGGCAGAGGCGTGTAGGTAAAATGCTGCGGTTGACTGCGCTTCCGTTTCCCATTTATTACGTAGAAGTTGACTTTGACAGGATGGCAAATGGATGGGTCTCTATATGGAGGCACTTCAATGAACAGCATGCTCTGTGAATGAGAGAATTGTTTAATTTGCCGCATCTATAAACAGTGTACAAGAAGAGCACCCGACACAGACCTCCAGGAAGTAGAGTTATTAATGTAGAGCAGGCGCCGGACTTACCGCCTGACTTTTGTCTTTGTCAACTGTGGCCTCCAATTCCCAAATTTGCTGTCCATCTGGAGATAAAAAGACAAAAAAAAGTTTGTTAAATAAAATAAGGTGAAATTAGGTTGTCTATCTATCCATCTATCTATCTATCTATCTATCTATCATATATATATATGACTATCTATCTATCTATCTATCATATATATATATATGACTATCTATCTATCTATCTATCATATATATATGACTATCTATCTATTTAACTATCATATATATGACTATCTACCTATCTATCATATATATGTCTGTCTATCTATCCATCTATCTATCATATATATGACTATCTACCTATCTATCATATATATGTCTGTCTATCTATCCATCTATCTATCTATCTATCTATCTATCTATCTATCTATCTATCTATCTATCTATCATATATATGACTACCTATCTATCATATATATGTCTATCTATCTATCTATCTATCTATCTATCTATCTATCTATCTATCTATCTATCATATATATGACAATCTACCTATCTATCTATCATATATATGTCTATCTTTCTATCTATCATATGACTATCTATTTAACTGTCTATCATATGTATGACTATCTACCTATCTATCTATCATATATATGTCTATCTGTCTATCTATCTATCTATCTATCTATCATATATATGTCTATCTGTCTGTCTATCTATCTATCTATCTATCTATCTATCTATCATATATATGACTATCTACCTATCTATCTATCATATATATGTCTATCTATCTATCTATCTATCTATCTATCTATCATATATATATGACTATCTATCTACAACTATCTATCATATATATGACTATCTGTCTGTCTGTCTATCTATTTATATATCATATATATGACTGTCTATCTATCTATCATATATATGTCTATCTGTCTGTCTATCTATCTATCTATCTATCTATCTATCTATCTATCTATCATATATATGACTATCTACCTATCTATCTATCTATCTATCATATATATGACTATCTACCTATCTATCTATCATATATATGTCTATCTATCTATCTATCTATCTATCATATATATATGACTATCTATCTACAACTATCTATCATATATATGACTATCTGTCTGTCTGTCTATCTATTTATATATCATATATATGACTGTCTATCTATCTATCATATATATGTCTATCTGTCTGTCTATCTATCTATCTATCTATCTATCTATCTATCTATCTATCTATCATATATATGACTATCTACCTATCTATCTATCATATATATGTCTATCTATCTATCTATCTATCTATCTATCATATATATATATGACTATCTATCTACAACTATCTATCATATATATGACTATCTATCTATCTGTCTGTCTATCTATCTATCATATATATGACTATCTATCTATCTATCTATCTATCTATCTATCTATCTATCTATCTATCTATAGGCAAGGGAGGCAGTGCCTCCTCAAAAATATTGGATAAGAAAAAATCATAGTACAAATATAAAACAATGTCAATATTTCAAAATATAACTTTAAAAGTGTCTAAATCATTCATTTTTCTAAAGAAACATTATAGTGGTTGTCCATGCGATTAATCCTGCCTCCAATGAATCATTGTGAATAAACAATATAATGGCGTTAATGTGTGAGGTAAACAACTCACACAGATTTAACCACTTTGTTACGTCCAAATAAGACTCGAAAAGGCCTTAAAAACTGATCTGCGGGAGTTTTATAGCAGTAGTCGGCTTGGTGTCATTTAAAGTAAATCCCTGTATCTGTGTGTGCTACCAAGCTTTGATCACTGATGATCTGAAAAACAGCTAAAAGTTTCATTCGTGAAGAAAAAAATAGTCTTGCATCACTCATGCTTTAAGTCTCTCCCCTCAGTTGTTTGGGGAAATACATGCTTGGCCAACCAGCGTCATGATTACTATATTTTGACCTTTCTCATGTGCACACACTGGTCCTTCCCCTTGTTTTTAATGACTCAACTCTGTTTTGACAGGTAAAGTGGGTAATGAGTTGTGGCTTCATCTGTCGTATCCATAGATCATAGGGTTCATACATAATTCCTCGCCTACAGACTGGTTCCCATACCATAGAGATTGCATGCGGCACAAATCAGTTAGATTTCTACCCATCTCTACCCACAGTTTTACCCCACACCCACTTCCTCAGACATAAACGCTGACCTCACGACACAAGCTTAGATGAACCTCTCAGTACGAACACAAGCCCCTCTCATCAACTTTATGTAAGACCTAATAGTCTGCAAAGTGCATCCCTAACCACAAGGAACTTTTAAAAGAGTAATTACATAATGGCTAACATTGCATTTGCTGCATTTGCATTTCCGTGTTCGAATGCACTCACAAATTAAAATTTCTATCCATTTCTAGACACATCCTCTTTTCTTAGGCATCACAGCTGACCTTATGACAGTCGAGACACACCACATTTTTTGCAATCAAAGGTCAATCAAAGAACTCAGTATGAACTCCTTTATCAGCAACTTTATCTACGAGCGAATGATATGTGCATCTGTTTTTTTAAAAGAGGAATTACATAATAGCGCACGTTGCACTCTGTCTTCCACGTTTGAATTCATACACGAATCCAAAAACCATAGTAATAGAAAATAAACATCTGCCAAAAGAAATAGCATTCCTGCCGAGTTAGTCACAAAACCAGGAACGATTTTGCTCCGTATCGCAGCAGCATGTGGGAAACCCCTCGTTGGGCTGCAAACGAGAGACGTTCGGCTCAAATGAGTCAGCACTAGTGAGGGGGATTCCACTTGCAGCGCCAGGACAACGTCTTAAAACTGCTTTATGATCAAACTGCTCCGTTTCACCCGCGACAGGTGATGAGTGCTTCTTCCTTGGCCTTTCTGTTTGTTTGCAAATTGTTCCAAAGCTCCTTGTTCAGGATCCCAAGGGTTTGTTTTTTACGTCTTCTTATAATTAGCCGTAAAAGCTTTGAAAGCGGAAGCCCGGCGAAATCAGCGAGAGCCAGCGAAAGCCCAGCCAAAGACAGCTGTCTTCCATTTTCAGAGGGATTTCGCAGTCATAATGGCTCAGAACGCTCTGTCAAGATGAGAAGCCATCCACAAGAAAAGCAATACTTGCTCCTACTCTGCTTTTTGACTTTTTAGAATAGAAACGCAAAAGGCAACGGGCGAAGCTCTTAAAAATGTACTTTACTGCAAAAAATGCTTTTCTAGCTTAGATTTTTTGTCTTGTTTTCAGCCGAAATATCTTAAAATTCTTAAATCAATAATTATTTTCTAGTACACGTTAATGTCGTTTTCAGAAAAAAGAAGTTCAAATTAAGTGAGGTTTTGCTTGAAACAAGCAAAACAATCTGCCAAAGGGGTGAGCAAAATAATCTAGTCTTCTGCTTGAAATAAGATTATTTTGCTTGTTTCAAGCAAAACCTCACTTAATTTTGACCTCTTTTTCTGAAAACAAGACAATACTTTTACCTTGTCTTGAAATTCCTTCTTGATTTAAGAATTTTTAGATATTTTGGCTGGAAACAAGACAAAAAATCTTAGCCAGAAAAGCATTTTTTTGCAGTGATTAGAGAAAGCGTCGATGCAAGTAGAATCTGCAGGTTTGAATATTGTTTTATATTGTTGAGGTCACTCCTCTGTCAAGCTCCTGAAGTTTGCAGTTCTGTGCAAATCAATAACCGTCTGGTTTGTCTCAGCTACAAAATCAGATTACAGAGAACGGTTCGGACTGCAGAGAGGATTATAGGTGCTCTTCTGCCCAGCCTTCAAGAACTATATACATCCAAAGTGAGGAAAAGAGCTCAGAAAATCAACCCAGATTCTTCACATCCAAGCCATTCCCTCTTTTAATGCCACAGAGCCTCAAATGCCAGGATGACCAGACACAAGAACAGTTTTTGTTCCCCATTGTGCAATAAAAACTAAAAAAGTGCAATAACCTTATATTTATTTGTTACCACCTCCATCCTAATACATCCCTGCATCTCTTTCTATTCTATTCTATTCTACTCTATTCTGTTCTATTCTGTTCTACTCTGCTCTATTCTGCTCTTCTCTATTCTATTTTATTCTATTCTACTCTATTCTATTCTATTCTATTCTGTTCCACTCTGCTCTATTCTACTCTGCTCTATTCTATTCTATTCTACTCTACTCTGTTCTACTCTACTCTATTCTACTCTACTCTACCCTGTTCTACTCTGCTCTATTCTGCTCTTCTCTATTCTATTTTATTCTACTCTATTCTATTCTACTCTGTTCCACTCTGCTCTATTCTACTCTGCTCTATTCTATTTTATTCTACTCTATTCTATTCTACTCTGTTCCACTCTGCTCTATTCTACTCTGCTCTATTCTATTTTATTCTACTCTACTCTACTCTATTCTATTCTATTCTATTCTACTCTGCTCTACTCTACTCTTCTCTACTCTATTCTATTCTACTCTATTCTATTCTACTCTGTTCTACTCTGCTCTATTCTACTCTGCTCTACTCTATTCTATTCTACTCTATTCTATTCTATTCTATTCTATTCTACTCTGTTCCACTCTGCTCTATTCTATTTTATTCTACTCTACTCTATTCTATTCTATTTTATTCTACTCTGTTCTACTCTGCTCTATTCTACTCTTCTCTACTCTACTCTATTCTATTCTACTCTATTCTATTTTATTCTACTCTACTCTATTCTATTCTATTCTACTCTATTCTATTTTATTCTACTCTACTCTATTCTATTCTATTCTATTCTACTCTATCTATAGCACAAATGTGCATACCACTTATTTTTTAATTTATTTTTTCTATATATTTTTTGTCTATTTATATTTGCATATCTATAATAAAAATCTATAATATCTATAAAATCTTAAATCAGGAAGGATTTTCTAGACAAGTCTAAATTATTGTCTTATTTTCAGTAAAAATAAGTAAATATTTATTGATTTTTTGCTTAAAACAAGCAAAATAATCTGCCAATGGGGTAAGCAAAATCATCTTATTTCAAAATGAGATTAGATTATTTTGCTTGTTTTAAGCAAAAACTAATTAATAATAATATACTAAAACTAAAATAATAATAATTTTGACCTTTTTTTCTGGAAACAAGACAATAATTTTGACTTGTCTAGAAAATCCTTCTTGATTTAAGAATTTTTAGATATTTTGACTGGAAACAAGACAAAAAAATCTAAGTAAGAAAAGCATTTTTTGCAGTTTATGCGCAAGCATACTTGGCAATAAAGCTCTTTCAGATTCTGAAAGTTTATATAGCCAAAATATCAAGCCAAAATATCTATAAAATCTTAAATCAAGAAGGATTTTCTAGACAAGTCAATGTTTCAGTAAAAATTGAGTTTTTGCTTAAAACAAGCAAAATAATCTGCCAATGGGGTAAGTAAAATAATCTTATTTCAAGATGAGAACTATATTATTTTGCTTACCCCACTGGCAGATTATTTTGCTTGTTTTAAGCAAAAACAAAAGTAAACTTTTGACTTCAACTGTAATTTTTATCTGAAAAAACTGCTTGGTTCGACATTTTGTTACCTAATGCATAGGTAAATGGGCTCATTTTTATAAATTCAACTATTATTTTCTCTTGTAGACCAAATGTAAACATCTTTTAAGTGAAATATCTTATTCAATTCAGTGCTAAACAATAAAAACAACATGCATTTTGCAAAATAATTATCTTGAAAAATCGCTTGGTTTGACATTTTATCATCTAATGCCTAAGTAAACAGCTTCATTTTTATAAATTCAACTATTATTTTCTCTTGTAGGCCAAATGTAAACACCTTTTAAGTGAAATATCTTATTAAAGTCAGTGATAAAAAAAAAAATAACATGCATTTTCCAAGATAAATAACATTTAGATTATGCAAACTTTTTTAAACTTTTGACTTCAACTGTAATTCAAAACCTTCTTTTTATCTGGAAAAACTGCTTGGTTCAACATTTTGTTATCTAATGCATTGGCGAATTGTGTAAACGGCTCTTTTTGATAAGTGAAAATAAATATTATAAACTGACATCAGTAAAACGAATCCTTTCGACGTCAAACTGTTGCCTGTGTCATACTCGTCAGGATGTTAAAATAAACACCAGATCTTGAATTATGCCATTATTTACTCACCCTCCCGCGGCGTTGCATGATTTTAACACGAAAACAATTACGCGTGACCTTTAAGTGTTTAAATACTTTCAATTTGGTACGGCGAAAGAGGGGCTAGCTCTTATAAATCGACATCAAAAAGAGCACTTGATGAGTCACGGCTCTTTTCTGAGAGACTAAACACTTTGGCTTCTAACAGGCGACTACACCTAAAAGATCAATAAACAGAGCTTTGCATCCTACCAAAACAAACAAAAAGCAGACGACACATTGCGTACATCAATAAAACAGAATGTAAACAGCAGGAGTGATGCAAACGCGAACACAATGGGTGAAAAAAACAGCAGCGACGGGAACTTTGAAGGTTGAAGGAGCACTTTCTAATCACACAGCTGTGACTGGATTTTATTTGTAAGCAAAACTGCCGGGTGCCACCTGTCCGAGGCAAAAAGCGGCGTCAATAAGAGCAAGTAGTCATAGCACACACACACACACACACACATATACACACAATCCATCTGCCGTTTAGCATGCATGAACGAGCACAGTGTGTGGGAGTGCCATAACAATGACACCTGCAGGCAAAAGGCTCTGCCACCAACACCACAACAACCTCTGAATATGCATTTCATAAACTAAATGCACTTCTTATAAGACTTTCTAGTTTGTAAGCAGTGTTGGGGAAAGTTACTTTTAAAAGTAATGCATTACAATATTGCGTTACTTCCTAAAAAAGTAACTAATTATGTTACTTAGTTACTTTTTATGGAAAGTAATGCGTTACAATATTGCGTTACTCCCTAAAAAAGTAGCTAATTACGTTACTTAGTTACTTTTTATGGAAAGCAATGCGTTACAATATTGCGTTACTCACTAAAAAAGTTACTAATTACGTTACTTAGTTACTTTTCATGGAAAGCAATGCATTACAATATTGCGTTACTCACTAAAAAAGTAGCTAATTACGTTACTTAGTTACTTTTTATGGAAAGCAATGCGTTACAATATTGCGTTACTCCCTAAGAAAGTTACTAATAACGTTACTTAGTTACTTTTCATGGAAAGTAATGCGTTACAATGTTGCGTTACTCCCTAAGAAAGTTACTAATTACGTTACTTAGTTACTTTTTAAGGAAAGTAATGCGTTACAATATTGCGTTACTCCCTAAAAAAGTTACTAATTACGTTACTTAGTTACTTTTTATGGAAAGTAATGCGTTACAATATTGCGTTACTCACTAAAAAAGTAGCTAATTACGTTACTTAGTTACTTTTGATGGAAAGTAGTGCGTTACATTACTTTTGCGTTACTTTTTAAATCTGGGCAGGGATAGTTTGTTTGTTTTTAATATAAACAGTTTGATTCTTAGCAAATGTAAAAGCCCTTTCACACCAAAATGAATTGAAGTGAATAAACCTAAGGCTAAAGGAAAAATAAATTCCCGTCTTTACAGTGGAACTGTGGGAAAAGAAAGTTCAACACTCTTCAGCAATGAGAAAAAAAACACAAAAGTTTTGCTTATTGGTACACTGCAAAAAATGCTTTTCTTTTTTTAGATTTTTTGTCTAGTTTCTAGCCAAAATATCTCTTAATAATATATTTATAATATATATTTCTTAAATCAAGAAGGTTTTTCTAGAGAAGTAAAAATTCTTGTCAAAATTTAAGTGTTTTTGCTTGAAACAATCAAAATAAAAAAACAAATGGGGTAAGCTAAATTATCTTGTTTTCTGTTTGAAATAAGATTTTTTGCTTTCCCCATTGGCAGATTATTTTGCTTGTTCTAAAAAGATAATTATTTACTTAATTTAAGATTTGTATTTTTTTTTTTTTTTTTTTTTTATATTTTGGCTGTAAACAAGACAAAAAAATCTAAGTAAGAAAAGTATTTTTGCAGTATACTGATGTATTGGATCAACAAAGGCCAACAGCATGGTTGGTTAATAAAATGGGATTAAATACATAAAGAAAACAAAACGTAACTGGAGTTACTTTTTTGAAAAAGTAACTCAGATATTTTCTTGGAAATGTAATGCGTTACATTACTAGTTACTTGAAAAAAGTAATATTATTACGTAACTCAAGTTACCCCCAACACGCTAAACCAGGGTTCCTCAATTCGTTTTCACCGAGGGCCAAATTCTGCCAACAATACCAAGCTGAGGGCCACCGACCATGTTATGACCAAAATGTTTGCTCTTGTTGCTGCTGTTTTTGTTTTTATTGTTGTTTTTTTGTTAAAAGAGTCAGAAGCGTTCAAAAGTTTGGGGTCAGTAAATGTTTATTCATTTTATTTTTATTTTTTTTTGAAAGTAATGAATAAATTGTTACATTAATAAAAAGTGACATAATACACTGCAAAAAAATGCTTTTCTTACTTAGATTTTTTGTCTTGTTTCCAGCCAAAATATCTAAAAATTCTTAAATCAAGACGGATTTTCTAGACAAGTAAAAATTGTCTTGTTTTCAGAAAAAAGAAGTCAAAATTAAGTGAGTTTTTGCTTAGAACAAGCAAAATAATCTGCCAAATCTTATAAATAATCTTATTTCAAGTCGAAAACAAGATTATTTTGCTTACCCCATTGGCAGATCATTTTGCTTGTTCTAAGCAAAAACTTATTTTGACTTATTTTTTCTGAAAACAAGACAATCATTTTTACTTGTCTAGAAATTCGTTCTTGATTTAAGAATTTTTAGATATTTTGGCTGGAAACAAGTAAGAAAAGCATTTTTTGCAGTGTGGGTCTGCACTTTCCCTAATTGCAAATTTAATTATTAGATATATCAGCATTAATATTTGTAGATTTTTGGGGGATCAAATTGTGTCCCAACCAGACGTGACACCATAAAAGCTATCTTTTCCATGTAGTTTTTGTCCTAACCATGCGCGCAGTGACAAGCGAATGGGATTTTATTTTTCAAAATGGTTTCAATTTCTGCAACGTCGCGGCTGGAACAACATACAAACTATGACAGTGATACTCCCAGGTATTGATTACATGCTTTATTCATTGTTAAAATAGTCTACTGTGAGTTTGAATATCATATTGCGTGACATTTATAGCCATACTGAAAGCAACAGATTGCATCAGATCTAAAAATAAAATAAAACAAACATTAAAACTGCGAACCAACAAGTGTTTTCCATGACAAAGAAGGTCACTCAGTATGTAGTTTTAATAATGTTAAATATTTAAATAGCTATTTATATAGATTTAATATTTAATAATTAGACTACAAACTTGTCCATTCGTTATGAGTACAGTGTGCTTCTCGCTATTGATGGCTGTGATATTTAAATGATTCAAATGAAGGACTTTAAGGGTTTGAGACCAAGACTTTAAGTGCTTGAGACCAAGACAAGACCAAGACTTTAAGGGTTTGAGACCAAGACAAGATCAAGACTTTAAGGGTTTGAGACCAAGACAAGATCAAGACTTTAAGGGTTTGAGACCAAGACAAGACCAAGACTTTAAGGGTTTGAGACCAAGACAAGATCAAGACTTTAAGGGTTTGAGACCAAGACAAGATCAAGACTTTAAGGGTTTGAGACCAAGACAAGATCAAGACTTTAAGGGTTTGAGACCAAGACAAGATCAAGACTTTAAGGGTTTGAGACCAAGACAAGATCAAGACTTTAAGGGTTTGAGACCAAGACAAGATCAAGACTTTAAGGGTTTGAGACCAAGACTTTAAGGGTTTGAGACCAAGACAAGATCAAGACTTTAAGGGTTTGAGACCAAGACAAGATCAAGACTTTAAGGGTTTGAGACCAAGACAAGATCAAGACTTTAAGGGTTTGAGACCAAGACTTTAAGTGCTTGAGACCAAGACAAGACCAAGACTTTAAGGGTTTGAGACCAAGACAAGATCAAGACTTTAAGGGTTTGAGACCAAGACTTTAAGTGCTTGAGACCAAGACAAGACCAAGACTTTAAGTGCTTGAGACCAAGACAAGACCAAGACTTTAAGGGTTTGAGACCAAGACAAGATCAAGACTTTAAGGGTTTGAGACCAAGACAAGATCAAGACTTTAAGGGTTTGAGACCAAGACTTTAAGGGTTTGAGACCAAGACAAGACCAAGACTTTAAGGGTTTGAGACCAAGACAAGACCAAGACTTTAAGGGTTTGAGACCAAGACTTTAAGGGTTTGAGACCAAGGCTTTAAGGGTTTGAGACCAAGACTTTAAGGGTTTGAGACCAAGACAAGATCAAGACTTTAAGGGTTTGAGACCAAGGCTTTAAGGGTTTGAGACCAAGACAAGATCAAGACTTTAAGGGTTTGAGACCAAGACTTTAAGGGTTTGAGACCAAGACAAGACCAAGACTTTAAGGGTTTGAGACCAAGACAAGACCAAGACTTTAAGGGTTTGAGACCAAGACTTTAAGGGTTTAAGAGCAAGACAAGACCAAGACTTTAAGGGTTTGAGACCAAGACAAGACCAAGACTTTAAGGGTTTGAGACCAAGACAAGACCAAGACTTTAAGGGTTTGAGACCAAGACAAGACCAAGACTTTAAGTGTTTGAGACCAAGACAAGACCAAGACTTTAAGGGTTTGAGACCAAGACAAGACCAAGACTTTAAGGGTTTGAGACCAAAGACAAGAACAAGGCTTTAAGGGTTTGAGACCAAGGCTTTAAGGGTTTGAGACCAAGGCTTTAAGGGTTTGAGACCAAGACAAGACCAAGACCGACCAGCACTCTTCAAATTAATTTGACAGATCCACATTTACTGTGAAATTTCTTGAAAACATAATAAAAAGTCATTGCAGTGGTGAATTTCATTATTTATCATTTTATAGGAATTTTCCTTTTAAATGGGCAAATCTATACATGTAAGCTAAAAACAACTTAACCATCTTTATTCAACACTTATTGTCCGTTTCATCATAAGACTCACATATTACTATTTTGCAGTAAGAAAAAAAGCAAAACATTCAAAATTTAAAAATGTAGAAATTTGTAAACACCCAAGATATACACTGGGTGTCAAATGTTTAGAATAATTAAGATGTTTTAGTGTTTTTGAATGTTTCTTTTGCTCACCAAAACAGCATTTATTCAATAAAAATACAGTAAGACATTAATACTGTACAATTTTATTACACTTTAAATAATTCAGTCATAATAATTAAGTATTTAATAATAATTGAGCTCTAAATCAGCATATTAGAATGATTTCTGAAGGATTGTGTGATTGGAGTTATGATAACAGCAATAAATTACATTTTAAAAATTATTAAAAGAGAAACCATTTATTTAAATTGTAATAATGTGTCACAGTAATACATTTTTACTGTATTCCTTGGTGAGCAAGATAATTTCAGAAATATGAAAAATCTTAATTATTCTAAACTTTTGACCCCCAGTGTATAAAACTGTTATTAGAAATGATTCTGATATTATTGGATAAACGAGGTTCTTTGTAAACAGATGGGAAAGGGTTAACATATGAAAACAGGGTTTAAAAAAATATTTCATTATGGTTTTTTTAAGTTTGCATATTTAAATATTATGTTTGAACATGCAAATGATTTATCTAATTAAACATTTGCTGATTTACATAAACTTCCAGAGATGAAATCTGAACACTGACTGAATTTTGGACTGAAGAGGATTTTGGATATCGTTTTATACATTTTTACCATGTTTTTAGGAGTAAAGTGTTGTATAAAGTTAGGCAAAGAAATGCATGTGAAGAAATCCCTCTGTAAAAACCTTCAGAATATAAATAAAAACAAAACTGTTAAGTTGTAAACTGCTTTTATTGATATGCATTGTAATAGAAATCTACAGATGCAAACAGTTATAAAAAGTTTATAAAAAAAAGTTATAAAATCCATTTTATTTTTTTTCTGTTTTAATAATTAAATTACATTTTATTAATCAAAAATAATTGCTATTTAATTAATATCATGAAACGTACACAATTTAACAGCAATTTATTAAACGTTCAAAACCTAATTTTTAAGGCCCTATGAATTTTTTTTTTCTCCACAAATTTGTTTTCCATTAATTTTCTGGATTGCATTTTAACGGTTTTATTACATTTAATAATCAAAAGCGTCTCCAATTAATTTGATTGATTTTATTAAAAATATATACACTACCCGGTCAAAAGTTTTTGAACAGTAAGATTTTTAGTTTTTTTTAAAGAAGTCTCTTCTGCTCACCAAGAATGCATTTATTTGATCCAAAGTACAGCAAAAAACAGTAAAATTTTGAAATATTTTTACTATTTAATACAACCGCTTTCTATTTGAATATAGTTTAAAACGCAATTTATTTCTGTGGTCAAATCAAAAATTTTCAGCATCATTACTCAAGTCTTCAGTGTCACATGATCCTTCAGAAATCATTCTAATATACTGATTTACTGTTCAAGAAACATTTATTATTAATTATTTTTATTATCATCAATATTTAAAACAGTTGAGTATATTTTTTTCAGGATTCTTTGATGAATAGAAAGATCCAAAGATCAGCAATTGGAGTAATGATGCTAAAAAATAAGCTTTGAAATCACAGGAATAAATTACATTTTAAAATATATTTAGATAGAAAACAGTTATTTTAAATAGAAAAAATATTTCAAAATTTTACAGTTTTTTTTGCTGGACTTTGGATCAAATAAATGCAGACTTGGTGAGCAAAAGACATTAAAAATCTTAAAAACTTTTGACTGCTAGTGTATTTCTGTCACAGTTTCTTCAAGTTAAACTGAACTTTTATTTTAACGAGTTGCTGTGAAGAAGTTTAGGTTTCGGTTTATATATAATAAGGCAACATCATATGTGACCCTGGAGCACAAAACCAGTCCTAAGTTGCTGGGGTATATTTGTAGCAATAGTCAAAAATACATTGTATGGGTCAAAATTATAGATTTTTCTTTTATGCCAAAAATCATTAGGATATTAAGATCATGTTCCATGAAGACATTTTGTCAATTTCCTACCGTAAATATATCAAAACTTAATTTTTGATAAGTAATATGCATTGCTAAGAACTTCATTCGGACAACTTTAAAGGTGATTTTCTCAGTATTTTTATTTTTTGCACCCTCAGATTCTAAATTTTCAAATATTGTTCAATCCTAACAAACCACACATCAATGGAAAGCTTATTTATTCAACTTTCTTTTTTTAAATAAATCTCAATTTCGAAAAATTGACCCTTATGACTGGTTTTGTGATCCAGGGTCACATATACACAAGCGCTTCAGTATTTGTCTAGTAAAAAAAAACATGCATCTGCGTAGGGCTGGCCGATATATCGATGTTAGCGATAATATTGTTATAATTTTGAAGACGATGTAAAATTTGAAAATATCGTAAATATTGAATATTTCAAATTCAAGCATACTTTCGCAAAAGAACGCAATGAACATGCAATATTTCGTTCTCTTATGTATTACCACGCAAGAGACTTGAGGTGGGTGAGGGTCTTTTTTCACACATGACAAGTGTTAGTTTCAAAATGAAAACTATGACGAAAAATGCTCGTCGACAAGCTTTTTTCCCATGACTAAGACGAGCCGAAGATGAGACGACAATAAGGTCAATAAACGAAAAATCTGAGACTTTTAATTTCTTCGACATAAATGTATTATCAGAGCTGGGTAGTAAGTGATTAGATGTAATCTGGATTACGTAATCAGATTACAAAAATGAAGTACTAATCAGAGTAAGTTACATTTTAAACACTCGTAATCAGAGTACAGTTACTTTATGGATTACATGATTACATATTATTCACATAATAGCAATAAATTATTCAGAATTCATTCATTTTCCTTTTAATTTCTCTTTTTTATCCTTTAAAACGCCTACCAATTATATGCATTCAGAAAGTCCAGTTTTGTGGACTCATTTACATTAGACTATTCATTAGTCAGGTGGTGACACCCCTGAGACCCCTGAAAAACAAGCTCTTCAAATGCTATTTGAGCATAAGAAACAACATTTATGGAGCAAATAATTGAAGATTTTTATTGCCGATTTGACATATGTGATTTAGCAGTTTTTGAGATTACAGGACTAGACTGTCAGACTATCTTTGAAAGAGACTTTGTTTTAAAATTGTATTTTTATTTATTTTATTTATTATTTATTTTATTTTCATTAATTTGTAGGGCTGTCAAACGATTAATCGCGATTAATCGCATCCAAAATAAAAGTTTATGTTTAGATACTAGATGTGCGTTTACTTTGTATATTTATTATGTACATATAAATACACACACATACATGTATATATTAAAACTAAATATTTATATGTATATATATATATATATATATATATTTATACCTGTATACAATTTAGATTATAAATAAATAAACATAAATATTTTAGATATAAATCTAAAATATTTTTCCTTTATATATACATGCATGTGTGTGTATTTATATATAGATAATAAATATACACAGTACACAAATATATAGTATGTAAACAAACTTTTATTTTGAATGCAATTAATCGTTTGACAGCACTAATGATTTATTTAATCGTTAGCTTTTCATTAAACTCACAACCTCCTGCAGTTCCTTTACAAACACTAGTTTGAGAAACCTTAAAGTAATAATGTTTAATGCACTTCATGTTGTAAATTACAACAATTACTTTTTGCATTTTTTACATCATTATGCTACAAGATATTCCTGTTTAAATCAATGTGATAAATGAGTTGTTAAAAGTAATCCAAAAGTAATCTGATTAGATTACCTAAAATATGTAATGCAATGGATTACGTTACTGACTACAATTTTTGTCATGGAATCTGGAATCAGTAACTGATTACAATTTGTAAGTAATCTACCCTGCTCTGTGTATTAAAAAAAAACGACTTTACCAAAAACCTCTTTGTATTTTCCTAAAACAAAAATGAGAAAATGTGGGTTGCTGTGCACGCCTCTACAATGCGAGCATTCATGAGTGCGGTTGCCAGATATCAAGCGTTCAAATCCCTGAATCACAGCTTCTATTACAAGGATACATTTTATGCCTGGTGTTTTGCTTATTTTGAGCAATCTGGCAACCATGAGCACGCTCCTCACTGCGGAAGCGCCGCCGACGCTGATCTGAAAGCGCGACAAACAAGTGAAAGTGTCACTCAACCAGCCTGAGTTCTGTCATGAGATCTCGACTGTATTGTTTGCGTTTGTGATCGCTGAATAAATGGAACTCTGTTAAAGTCTGGTTTGTCTCAGCTACAAAATCAGACATCAGAAGATTACAGAGAACACTTCGGACCGCAGAGAGGATTATTGGTGCTCCCCTGCGCACCCTTCAAGAACTGTATACATCCAAAGTGAGGAAAAGAGCTCAGAAAATCACTCTGGATCCCTCACATCCAAGCCATCCCCTCTTTGAACTTTTGCCATCTGGCCGGCGCTACAGAGCCCCAAATACCAGGACGACCAGCACAAGAACAGTTTCTTCCCCCAGACAATCCACCTTATGAACAGCCATTGTGCAATAAAAAAAGTGCATTTGTTACCACCTCCATCCTAATACATCTGTGCATCTCTTTCTATTCTACTCTACTCTATTCCATTCTACTCTATTCTATTCTACTCTATTCCATTCCATTCTATTCCATTCCATTCTACTCTATTCTACTATATTCCATTTTATTCTATTCTATTCCATTCCATCCCATTCTATTCCATTCTACTCTATTCTTTTCTATTCCATTCTATTCTATTCCATTCTATTCTATTCTATTCTATTCTACTCCATTCTATTCCATTCCATTCTATTCCATTCTACTTTATTCTATTATATTCCATTTTATTCTATTCTATTCCATTCCATCCCATTCTATTCCATTCTACTCTATTCTTTTCTATTCCATTCTATTCTATTCTATTCTATTCTATTCTATTCTATTCTACTCCATTCTATTCCATTCCATTCTATTCCATTCTACTCTATTCTACTATATTCCATTTTATTCTATTCTATTCCATTCTATCCCATTCCATTCTATTCCATTCTACTCTATTCTATTATATTCCATTCTATTCTACTCTACTCCATTCTATTCAATTTCATTCCATTCCATTCTATTCCATTCTACTCTATTCTATTATATTCCATTTTATTCTATTCTATTCCATTCCATCCCATTCTATTCTATTCCATTCTATTCCACTCTACTCTATTCTATTATATTCCATTTTATTCTATTCTATTCCATTTCATTCCATTCTATTCCATTCCATTCTATTCCATTCTACTCTATTCTATTATATTCCATTTTATTCTATTCTATTCCATTTCATTCCATTCTATTCCATTCCATTCTATTCCATTCTACTCTATTCTACTATATTCCATTTTATTCTATTCTATTCCATTCTATCCCATTCCATTCTATTCCATTCTACTCTATTCTATTATATTCCATTCTATTCTACTCTACTCCATTCTATTCTATTTCATTCCATTCCATTCTATTCCATTCTACTCTATTCTATTATATTCCATTTTATTCTATTCTATTCCATTTCATTCCATTCTATTCCATTCTACTCTATTCTACTATATTCCATTTTATTCTATTCTATTCCATTCTATCCCATTCCATTCTATTCCATTCTACTCTATTCTATTATATTCCATTCTATTCTACTCTACTCCATTCTATTCTATTTCATTCCATTCCATTCTATTCCATTCTACTCTATTCTATTATATTCCATTTTATTCTATTATATTCCATTCCATCCCATTCTATTCTATTCCATTCTATTCCACTCTACTCTATTCTATTATATTCCATTTTATTCTATTCTATTCCATTTCATTCCATTCTATTCCATTCTACTCTACTCTATTATATTCCATTTTATTCTATTCTATTCCATTCCATCCCATTCTATTCCATTCTACTCTATTCTTTTCTATTCTATTCTATTCTATTCTATTCTACTCCATTCAATTCCATTCCATTCTATTCCATTCTACTCTATTCTACTATATTCCATTTTATTCTATTCTATTCCATTCTATCCCATTCCATTCTATTCCATTCTACTCTATTCTATTATATTCCATTCTATTCTACTCTACTCCATTCTATTCTATTTCATTCCATTCCATTCTATTCCATTCTACTCTATTCTATTATATTCCATTTTATTCTATTCTATTCCATTTCATTCCATTCTATTCCATTCTATTCCATTCTACTCTATTCTACTATATTCCATTTTATTCTATTCTATTCCATTCTATCCCATTCCATTCTATTCCACTCTACTCTATTCTATTATATTCCATTTTATTCTATTCTATTCCATTTCATTCCATTCTATTCCATTCCATTCTATTCCATTCTACTCTATTCTATTATATTCCATTTTATTCTATTCTATTCCATTTCATTCCATTCTATTCCATTCCATTCTATTCCATTCTACTCTATTCTACTATATTCCATTTTATTCTATTCTATTCCATTCTATCCCATTCCATTCTATTCCATTCTACTCTATTCTATTATATTCCATTCTATTCTACTCTACTCCATTCTATTCTATTTCATTCCATTCCATTCTATTCCATTCTACTCTATTCTATTATATTCCATTTTATTCTATTCTATTCCATTTCATTCCATTCTATTCCATTCCATTCTATTCCATTCTACTCTATTCTACTATATTCCATTTTATTCTATTCTATTCCATTCTATCCCATTCCATTCTATTCCATTCTACTCTATTCTATTATATTCCATTCTATTCTACTCTACTCCATTCTATTCTATTTCATTCCATTCCATTCTATTCCATTCTACTCTATTCTATTATATTCCATTTTATTCTATTATATTCCATTCCATCCCATTCTATTCTATTCCATTCTATTCCACTCTACTCTATTCTATTATATTCCATTTTATTCTATTATATTCCATTTCATTCCATTCTATTCCATTCTACTCTATTCTATTATATTCCATTTTATTCTATTCTATTCCATTCCATCCCATTCTATTCCATTCTACTCTATTCTTTTCTATTCTATTCTATTCTATTCTATTCTACTCCATTCAATTCCATTCCATTCTATTCCATTCTACTCTATTCTACTATATTCCATTTTATTCTATTCTATTCCATTCTATCCCATTCCATTCTATTCCATTCTACTCTATTCTATTATATTCCATTCTATTCTACTCTACTCCATTCTATTCTATTTCATTCCATTCCATTCTATTCCATTCTACTCTATTCTATTATATTCCATTTTATTCTATTCTATTCCATTCCATCCCATTCTATTCTATTCCATTCTATTCCACTCTACTCTATTCTATTATATTCCATTTTATTCTATTCTATTCCATTTCATTCCATTCTATTCCATTCCATTCTATTCCATTCTACTCTATTCTATTATATTCCATTTTATTCTATTCTATTCCATTTCATTCCATTCTATTCCATTCCATTCTATTCCATTCTACTCTATTCTACTATATTCCATTTTATTCTATTCTATTCCATTCTATCCCATTCCATTCTATTCCATTCTACTCTATTCTATTATATTCCATTCTATTCTACTCTACTCCATTCTATTCTATTTCATTCCATTCCATTCTATTAGATGTGAATTTAATTTTTCTTTAGCTTTGGGTTTATTCACTTCATTTCATTTTGGTGTGAAAGGGCTTTTGCATTTGCTAAGAATCGAATGTTTTTATATTAAAAACAAACCAGCAAGCCCTGTCCAGATTTGAAAAGTAACGCAAAATTAACGCAAAAGTAATGAAACGCATTACTTTCCATAAAAAGTAACTAAGTAACATAATCAGTAATGTAAAGTTACTTTTTTTAGGAAGAAACGCAATACTGTAATAATATTGTAATAATGTTTGTAATAATCACTTTTCATAAAAAGTAACTAAGTAATGTAATTAGTTATTTTATAAGGAGAAATGCAATATTGTAACGCATTACTTTCCATAAAAAGTAACTAAGTAACGTAATTAGTTACTTTTTTAGAGAGTAACGCAATATTGTAACGCATTACTTTCCATAAAAAGTAACTAAGTAACGTAATTAGTTACTTTTTTAGGGAGTAACGCAACATTGTAATGCACTACTTTTAAAAGTAACTTTCCCCAACACTGGTAACGACCTACTTTTGATTCATTCATCCAAAATTCCGTCTTATACGGTGAATTTTATTTTTATGCCTGGATTCTGCGATCCAGTCCACATTTTCCGCATTACGGAAATCATAGGTCCCTATAAAGTGCAATAAATTAAACACTTTAAAGTCTTTTTAGATGCATCCATATCACCCGTCTAAAACAACATGAAACAACAAAAGCTAAAACTGACTAGTGCATGAAAAAAATAACATTCAGCTTGCAGTGTCTTGCCTAAACGTTTGGATTTGTAAAGATGTGGTATTGTTTTTAAATGCATGGCCAAATGCAGTTTCTAGAGAGCATTTCATGGGAAAAAACGCAAGCTGAGTAGATGATGATGATGATTTCTGCTTATTTTGCCAACTTTGGAGTGCACAAGCATATCGAAGGCCTCAGTTTTTTATCCAATGCAGATGTAGACTTTAAAAACAATAAGGAGAATACAAGAAAAACAGGTAAACCGATCTGATAACGACAGCGAAACTGGATGGACATAGGCTGTTTGTACATAAAGCTGGCACTGTGCTCAGATCCGAAATCTAAAGCTTCATGCAAATGCGAGTGAAGCAGATTAGAGAAGGTCACAATTCAAATGAAAGCCTTTTGCAATCCGCCGTCATTCATAAAGCTCAACCGGTGAGTTTGCGTGCCTGCGATGACGTCCTTTCATCAGCTGTTCAGTTTGAGTATTTATTCTGTTCGTTTTCAGATAAAACAATGACTCACGAATGTGGAAACGGAACGAGAAAACGGCCTTTTCGAATCAAAATAAGGCAGACAAGAGCTACTCTACACGTTTGTCTCCGAACACAAAGGCGACACGCTCTTCAACAGAAGCGCCACCCGCACGCTGAAACAACAGCAGAGAAAGGACAATGAGGCTTTGCCTCTTATCGGGGAAATAATGCAAATTGTTGATGGGTAAATTGTCAGCGTCGCTGGCTTCTCAGCGTGAGTCACAGAAAACAAACAAAGAGCCGTATAAAAGCAATAGTAGAAATGACAAAAAAAATGGTGAGAGCTGTTATTAAAAACCACATGAAAGCAAAAATGAACTTTTGAGGTCATCTGTGTTAAGTGTACTCCTAAATCTGAAACATTTATTTTATTTCATGTAACAATTACTAACTTTATTTCCTATTTCCTTTCTCTAAACCATTTTTTGAGGAGAATTTCTGTAAAACCTTCAGGGATTTTAATGTTTATTAAACATCCAAAGTACAACAAAAACAGTACAATATTGAAATATTTTTACTATTTAAAACAGCTGTTTCCAACATCATAATTAAAAAAATAATAATAAATAATAATGTTTTTTGAGAAAATCTTCATTCTTTTATGCCAAAAATCATTAGGATATTAAGTAAAGTGTTATTAAAAAAAACATGAAAGCAAAAATGAACTTTTGAGGTCATCTGTGTTAAGTGTACTCCTAAATCTGAAACGTTTATTTTATTTCATGTAACAATTACTAACTTTATTTCCTATTTATAAACCATTTTTTGGGGAGAATTTCTGTAAAACCTTCAGGGATTTTAATGTTAAACGACCCAAAGTACAACAAAAACAGTACAATTTTGAAATATTTTTACTATTTAAAACAGCTGTTTCCAACATAATAATAATAATAATAATAATAATAATAATGTTTTTTGAGAAAATCTTGATTGAAAAAATTATTGATTGTTCTTTTATGCCAAAAATCATTAGGATATTAAGTAAAGTGTTATTAAAAAAAACATGAAAGCAAAAATGAACTTTTGAGGTCATCTGTGTTAAGTGTACTCCTAAATCTGAAACGTTTATTTTATTTCATGTAACAATTACTAACTTTATTTCTTATTTCCTTTCTCTAAACCATTTTTTGAGGAGAATTTCTGTAAAACCTTCAGGGATTTTAATGTTTTTTTCAGAAGTCTCTTCTGCTCACCAAGCCTGCATTTATTTGACCCAAAGTACAACAAAAACAGTGCAATTTTGAAATATTTGTATTATTTAAAACAGTTTTCAACATAATAATAATAATAATAATAATAATAATAATAATAATAATACATTGTATGGGTCAAAATTATTCATTGTTCTTTTAATGCCAAAAATCATTAGGATATTAATTAAAGATAAAATAAATAAATAAATAAATAAAAAATAGTGAGAGCTGTTATTAAAAAACACATGAAAGCAAAAATGAACTTTTGAGGTCATCTGTATAAGTGTACTCCTAAATCTGAAACACTTATTTTATTTCATGTAACAATTACTAACTTTATTTCCTATTTATAAACCATTTTTTGGGGAGAATTTCTGTAAAACCTTCAGGGATTTTAATGTTAAACGACCCAAAGTACAACAAAAACAGTACAATTTTGAAATATTTTTACTATTTAAAACAGCTGTTTCCAACATAATAATAATAATAATAATAATAATAATAATAATGTTTTTTGAGAAAATCTTGATTGAAAAAATTATTGATTGTTCTTTTATGCCAAAAATCATTAGGATATTAAGTAAAGTACTCACTTTATTTCCTATTTCCTTTCACTAAACCATTTTTTGAGGAGAATTTCTGCAAAAGCTTCAGGGATTTTTATGTTTTTTAAACATTAAACATGATCCAAAGTACAACAAAAAAAGTACAATTCTGAAATATTTTTACTATTTAAAACAGCCGTTTTCAACATAATAATAATAATAATAATAATAATAATAATAATAATAATGTTTTTTGAGCAGCAAATCAGAATATTAGAATGATTTCTGAAGGATCATGTGACTGGAGTAATGATGCTAAAATTCAGCTTTGTAATCACAGGAATAAATTACATCTTAAAATATATTTCAATAGAAAAACGGTTATTTTAAATAGTAAAAATATTTTAAAATTGTACTGTTTTTGCTGTACTTTGGATCAAATAAATGCAGGCTCGGTGAGCAGAAGAGACTTCTTAAAAAAAAAAAAAAAACATTAAAAATCTTGATTGAAAAAATTATTGATTGTTCTTTTATGCTAAAAATCATTAGGATATTAATTAAAGATAAAAATAAAATAGTGAGAGCTGTTATTAAAAACCCCATGAAAGCATTTTAAATAGTAAAAATATTTTAAAATTGTACTGCTTTTGCTGTACTTTGGATCAAATAAATGCAGGCTCGGTGAGCAGAAGAGACTTCTTTTTAAAAAAAAAAACATTAAAAATCTTGATTGAAAAAATTATTGATTGTTCTTTTGTGCCAAAAAATCATTAGGATATAAAGTAAAGATTAAAAAAAATAAAAATAGTGTAAGTGTACTCCTAAATCTGAAACATTTATTTTATTTCATGTAACAATTTATGGTTTCTTTCCTAACTTTATTTCCTATTTCCTTTCTCTAAACCATTTTTTGAGCCGAATTTCTGCAAAAACCTGCAGGGAAAATCAAAGATTGCATGTGGATCTGAAAGTGTCATCTTAAACCGCTTACCGTGAGTCTTCTCCATGAAGATCACCTTTGAATCTGCGCTGAAGTTCTGTCCGGTGAGGATCATCTGCTGGCCTCCGAGAGCCGAACAGCCGTCCATGTCTTGCTTTTCTACCATGGGCAGCTCGTGGGCAGACCTCTGGGCTGTAGAGTTCAACAGAGAGCAGATAGAGAGGATGTAGATGTTAGGACTGAATTAAATGTAGCAGGTTTGGACCCTAGTCTGGAGTTACTGAGATCTTCTATTGCAATTTTCCCCTTGAGCAATCAATAAGTCACTTTAGATGAAAAAAGGTCAGCTAAGTGACCTTTGTGAAAAAAACTTCACAAGAAGACAACCTCAAGAAAAAAAATGAACACGTTTAGAATATATTATTATTAAGATATTAAATATCTTATGCATATAATATATTCTAAACGTGTTTTTTTTTTTTTATATTAATCTTTTTTTTTAATATTTAATCTTATACATTTATACATATACACATCCATGGGTATATATAAAATATATATATGAATTTGTGTGTATTTAATACTATAATACTTTATTTTTTATATGAATATATATTTATGTAATATATAATTAAAATGCCTTAAGATAGTTACAATTACATACATTAGTTACTTTTTATTTTTATATTAAAATATATTCATATTATATATAATCAAAATACAATTTCAGATTTAAAGCATATTGAAATAAAATGTAATTTTTTGCATTAAAATATATATATATATATATAAATACACATTGTTCATATACATACACGTGTATACTTACATATACATTTTTATTATTTTATTAAAAAATAATTTAAATTACATTAGTTGTATTTCATATATACACTTATTATTTTAAATTAATATTTTAAATTATATATAATCAAAAATACAATTAAATAATTAAAAGCATATTGAAAAAAATTTAATAAAAATAAATATTTTTACATTTATATATATATATATATATATGGTATATACAAAATAAATGTGAATTTAGACATGTGTGTATATAATTATTAAACTGTTAGAATGGTTTGAAATTATTAACCAGTACATAACTAAAATCAGATTAAAATAAAAATGTATATGTAACATATTTAATATATACATATTTCTTATATAGACATGTGATTTTTTATATTAATATATAAAATAAAAGTATAATAAAATAAAAAAATATATAGTTTTATTTAATATATATATATATATAAACATTTGAACAATATATCATTTTTACACACATACATACACACACATGCTACAATATTAATATAATAATATTTATATAACACAAATAATATTTAAATAAACTTATATATGCTGTGTGTTGCTTAGGTTGCCAACTAAACGAAACAAGCAATAACACTAATAATCCTAAACTACAAATTTAATATGCAAGTCATACAACATCTTAAGAAGCAATCATATTTTAGCTCAGGAAATTCATGTTGCATTTATTTGCACTTGAATTAAGAGGCTTTTAACTCGAAAAATTAGATGAAATTAATTTGCTTCAGCCAAATTAACATCACGCCAGGTAAACAAACAGACAGGGAGATCCAGGCGCATTAAACACCCTCTTTATTTACTTTAGGCTGAAGGAGCATTAAATACTGTTTCACATGATGATAAAGTTTGTCGTGGCAATATTAAGGACAAATGCATCCGCGAAACTTATCTGTGATTTAATATCCGCTACAGCTACTGTGAATAAGACAAATACGGCTGACCTTTGAACTGAATTAATCTGAATTAAGGAAGCGTGCTTGAACTCTTCAATAATGCAGCATGTTACCTGAGAACTGGGTGAGATACGTCTGCAAATACGGCAGCGATATATCTCAGTGTCTGACATGACAGATTTAACTTCCTATTAGAGAAACAGGGGGTTGGGGAGCTGTAATTTATCAGGCTCATTGTGGATTCATTCCTCTTTTGCACAGTTTACCTTGGTTTGCATCAAACGAAACCTCACCCAGGAGGAAGCAGAGACAATCAGACAAGGCAGAATTTCATTTCAGCAGAGTCAAAACCACCTGATATCTGATAAGAGCGTGACAAATATTCAATGTGTTCAAATACTTGACCCTAAACAGATATTACAACATCAAGCCGCTAAACCTGTCAGGTTTCAAGTTCAGCTTTGATTTAATTCAGATTTTAAGCACACTTAGGAGCAGGGGCGGCGCTAGCGGTGGGCTAAGGGGGCTGAAGACCTAAATGTTTTCAGTTTTCAATATCTTACTGTATTACTTCATAATACCGATCTCATCATTTGTCTAAATTAGGGGTCAAGCCCGAAGGGCTATAGCCCCTATTGCATCTGTTATGTTTTATTCTTCTTCTTCTTCTTCCCTAATGGGGGTCTATGGCAGCCCTATTAAGGGAACATAGGAAAATGATTACATTTGGCACCCTTGTAGTAGTGGTCCTGAAAAGTGAAGTGACCAACTTTGGGGTCTCTAGGACCAACTCTATAGTGCCACCAGCAGTTCAAATATTCAACATTTAAATGATACTCCTTCTACAAAATTGATCCAATTCTTCTCAAAATTGGCTCAGATGATCTTTGGACTAAGCTGCACAGACATGACCAAGCAGATTTTTTATTCAACTTTGTTCAAAAGTTATGATGTCATAAACGCAATGAGGTTGACCAAAAATTGTTTCAGAGGCTACAACTTGGCCAAACTCTGGTCAGTTAAAATTAAGCTTGGTACACTTCATCAACATCATGATCTGGGGGTTCATATCAAAGTTGGGAACAGCGGCACCTATGGGTCGTGAGATACCAAAGATGAAATTTGGCACATTTGTAGTGGTGGTCCTGAAAAGTGAACTGCCCAACTTTGGGGTCTCTAGGACCAACTCTATAGCGCCACCAGCAGTTCAAAAACTCAAAATTTAAATGCTACTCCTCCTACAAAATTGATCCAATTCTTCTCAAAATTGGCTCAGATGATCTTTGGACTAAGCTGCACAGAGATGACCAAGCAGACTTTTTTATTCATCTTTGTTCAAAAGTTATGATGCCACAAACTTAACGAGGTTGGAGAAAAAATTGGTTCAGAGGCTACAACGTCCTTGAGCTCTGGAAAGGCGCTATATAAATAAAACTTATTATTATTATTATTACAACTTGGCCAAACTTTGGCCAATTGAAATTAAACTTGGTACACTTCATCAACACCATGATCTGAGGGTCCATGCCAAAGTTGGGAACAGCGCCACCTATGGGTCATGAGATACTAAAGATGAAATTTGACACACTTGTAGTGGTGGTCTTGAAAAGTGAACTGACCAACTTTGGGGTCTCTAGGATCAACTCTATAGCGCCACCAGTAGTTAAAAAATTCTAAATTTAAATGCAACTCCTCCTACAAAATTTATTTAATTCTTCTCAAAATTGGCTCAGATGATCGTTGGACTGAGCTGCACAGACATGACCAAGCAGACTTTTTTATTCATCTTTGTTCAAAAGTTATGATGCCACAAACTTAATGAGGTTGGCCAAAAATTGGTTCAGAGGCTATAACTTGGCCAAAATTTGATCAATTGAAATTAAACTTGGTACACTTCATCAACACCATGATCTGGGGGTCCATGCCAAAGTTGGGAACAGCGCCACCTATGGGTCGTGAGATATCAAAGATGAAATTTGGCACACTTGTAGTGGTGGTTCTGAAAAGTGAACTGACCAACTTTGGGGTCTCTAGGACCAACTCTATAGCGCCACCAGCAGTTCAAAAACTCAACATTTAAATGCTACTCCTTCTACAAAATTGATCCAATTCTTCTCAAAATTGGCTCAGATGATCTTTGGACTAAGCTCCACAGACATGACCAAGCAGATTATTTTTTTTATTCATCTTTGTTCAAAAGATATGATGTCACAAACTTAATGATGTTGACCAAAAATCGGTTCAGAGGCTATAACTCGGCCAAACTTTGATCAATTAAAATGAAACCTATTTGTCATTTTCCATGAGTGTGCCTGTCAGCCATATTGAAGTAAATGAAAAACAGTGTTTTTGCTACTCTTCCTACGAATTTTGTTCAATTTTGTCCAAAATCTCACCAGAAGATCTTTGGCCTGAGCCACACAGAAACGACTGAACAGATTTTTGATATTTGCTACCGTTCCTGAGAAATACCTCTCCAAAGTCAACCGTGCCTGTGTTTGGTGATTTATGCTAGTTAGCCTAGCTTGCTAGTTGGTTAGCATGCCAACCGGTTGCCATTCATTCTAATGTGGCTCTACAGTTATCAGGTTAACCGTAAAGTATTTTATCAGTAAATTAGCATTGCAAATTGTGAAACTTGTGTATTAAATAAATTCAACGCACACTGAGTGTATCAAGTGTGTATCAACTCTGTATCAGCACAGAGTGACTCAACATTGTAATGCATTACATTTAGGGGAGTAATTTTACTCACAGCATTCGATGGGATGCGAAGCAACTTGTAGAGACACATGTTGGCCTCCTTGCTGAGGAATGTGAACGCGGAAAACTAGTCGAACGCGCGTGTTTTTCCGCCCGATGTCCGTCTCTCCTTTCCGCAGCTCGATGTCGGCATTGCGAAGCTTCAGAATACCAGCGCAATCAATTCTGAGAAGCATTCAAAACCATCATGTTACTCTCTATGCACATTTAAAGCCAAAAACTGTGGAAAAGGAAGAGACAACATCAAGGTTTACATACATTGCTTTCATGTTATTCTTGGGCTCAAGAGGAATCTCCAGGACTTTGGAGCTGTTGATGATCTTCTCGTAGCTGGTGGTGGTGACGGTTTTACCCGTAATACGATGGACTTGATAGAAAGCGTGTGGCTTTAGGATTCGCTCATCCGCCGTGCCAATGAAGATCTGCAAACCCAGCGGCTCCTTCCCTCTGTATCCACGTAACTGCATAGAAAGTGCAAAAGGAGATATTTGTTAACATGGTTGGGTGTTAAACTCTGAAACTGTTCAAAATTGGGGTTGGGAAGAGTTGCAAGCTGATCAAAAAATGTGACAAAAATATTACATATTTTTGCAATTTAAAACACTGGTTTTCTATTTTAATATGTTTTAAAATGCAATTTATTTCTGTGATGCAAAGCTTAATTTTCAACATCACTACTCCAGTCTTCAGTGTCACATGATCCTTCAGAAATCATTTGCTGTCCAAGAAACATTTCTTGTTATTATTAAAGGATTACTCCACTTCCAGAATAAGAATTTCCTGATAATTTACTGACCCCCATGTTATCCAAGATGAGCTATCAGGAATTTCTGAGGGACTCGTATGCAACTTTTAAAAAAGGTTCAAACGCTCACTGATGCTCCAGAAGGAAACACAATGCATTAAGAGTTGGGGGTGAAAACCTTTTGAAGATCAGGGTAAATTTAACATATTTTGTCTTGTCATGTAATTATCTTCTGTAGCCTCTGAAGGGCAGTACTTATAAAATTATATTTAGGCAAAATAATAAGAATCTCCATTCAGTTCAAAAGTGTTCAAAAATGCATGTTTTTTTCCTTCTGGAGCATCAGTGAGTGTTTGAACCTTCTGTAATAGTTGCATATGAGTCTCTCATTTGTCCTCAGTGTGAAAAGATGGATCTCAAAATCATACAGTCATTGCTGGAAAGGGTTCAAATGCACAAAACTGCTGGAAAACCAAAGAATTTGTGTGAGCTGAAGGATTTTTCTGAAGAACAGCAGACAGTTTAACTGTTCAGGACAAACAAGGGACTCATGAACAACTATCACTAAACAAAAAAAAATAAATAAATAAACAAAACAAACACCAAACAAAATAAAAACGAGACGAAAAAGTTAGGGAGGGACAATTTGGAAAGAGATCCATTCAGCAGTAGGAGGTTAGATGCGTACAAACCGACGGCACAAGCTAAAATACACTTGCTGCACGTCTTATAAAACGTTCAGAAATGTCAATATGTGGGAGAAGTGCAGACATATGGATAAATTTGACGACGCAAGAGAGAACTCAATTGGGTCTTGTTTTCTGAGCGCAGACACCGAAGCAAACACACAGAAAACACGACACACTCTTTCGCTTTGCATGAACTGAGAAATACTCACAAAATGATCTGGAATTGTCCGTTTTGATGAGTATTTACATAAACACAGCCGATTACATCTTAAATGAACGTAAACAGTTGAGAGAAAGTGTATCAGTGCATTGCATTGGGTTTTAAAGGGAAAGCAGCCACATTTAGTGTCTATTGAGTCACTGATGTTCATCAAGCAACAAAAGAAAGACAGAAAACCACTCACTGCTCTTGACTGAATCACTTACACAGCCCTGAAGATGAATCTAAATTAATTTATAGAAATAAACATGTCTGTTTGAAAGAATGAAGAATATGGTAAACAAGTGACTATAAAGAATGCATCATTAGCCGGTATAACCATTGACCATGTTCTTTATGAGAAGTGGTTTTATTTCATTTTAATATTAAGGCATGTTAAATTGTGTTTATCATGATAAAATCTTAATATCAAACCTATAGAATGAGTTTGGACATTTTAGAGAAATGCAACTAAACCCATTGAGTTTTAGCAGACTAAATTTACTGTATATTTAGTCGACTAAAACTAGTCTGAAACTAAAAACAATTCAGATGACTAAAATATGACTAAAACTAAATCAAAATTTGCCGTCAAAATTAACACTGATCCCAAAGAGGCACAAAATCACTTTCGCGGACGGCTGAGTCCGGCTAAAAACACATCTTTATCATCTTTGTTTGACCCTTAAACTCTAGCGCCTTCTTTTCTAATTCCATTCTTTAAAAAAAAACCTTTTAGACTCCTTTTAATACTCTACTAATTTGCTCACTGCTAAATGAGACTTGTCATAGCGCATCTTTTGTTGATTTCGATTGCTTCCATTGTCCTTCTTTGCAAGTCGCTTCGGATAACGGCGTCTGCGTCTAAATGTACTGTAAATGTAAAAAACACTGAACGTCAGCAGGATCTTAGATGCACTGAGCTTTTTTTAGCTGCTCTTTTAGCAAAGGTCTGCTCTCCTGGTTGGGAAGCAAAGATCTGTTGGAAACATTAGCATTTCCAGAAACCTTGAACTGGAGCCAGAAGGGCGTGTGCCGTCTGCAAACATCTTCTCATCTCCTCGAAATCTACAGGAAACCCATCAGTCACTCGTGAGCTCAAACTGTGGCAAGCTTTGTGGCCGACGGATCCCTCCGGTCGCATGCGATTGATCGTGGAAGATAAAGTTCAAATGCAAAATCTGAATGAGTTTAGTGCGGCAGTTTGGAGGTCATACAGTAAATAAGTGCAAATGACAACAAACCAATGCATCTCGGTTTGTTGTCTGAATTCCTGCACTGAAGGTTAATCATTCAGAAGAGCTTTTTTCAATCCTGCCCGACACAGAGGCAAATGGCTCACATTTTCATATGCAAAGCATGGCAAGCCCAATGAGAAAAACAACTATGGCCTTGTCATTTTGTTGTAGATTTGCAAGATACGGCGCACAGCAAAACAGGCTTTATCTAGCTGTTAGAACTCAATGGATTTGACAGAGACTGTAATTTAAGAGTGAATTTAAGGGCTTTTGTGCAGGAAAAAGACCTGTTTTATTATAATATGAAGTTGAAAAGGCTGCTAGATCATTTAGAGACCTTAAGTTTTTCCATTTAAACTACTTGTAATAAAGTAATTGCAGGGACAATCCCTACAATTAGAGATAAATGCATTGCTCAAGGGCACTTTGATGATCTCTGCAAACACAAACGAAGCATTTGCTTGATATTGAACGCGCAAGCCTTGTAAACGACGGTGCATTTCCTGGAAAATCCTAACTTTGCTTTTATTTGTGTTGACATATCTGATCAAATTAATAAAAAACTAAATAAAATAACATACAGATAACATAACAGATAAAATACAGTAAAATTTTCAAAGTAATAATACAAAAATAACTGTACAATTTTATTAATTGCAATTAAATAAATGTAACCGATTAAATCAAGTAATACATATAAAAATATATATGTAAATGTGTAATATTTAAATATGTGTATTTCATATTTATATTTTTAAAAATGCAATTAATAAAATACTGTGTGGACATTTGCTATTGAAATTAGGGTCAATTTGAGGTAAAAAAAAAAATGCAATCAAATAAAAAAAATGTAAAAATATATTAAAAAAAAATATATATATATATATATTAACTGAATGAATGAAATAAATGCAATTATTATATATATATATATATATATATATATATATATATATATATATATATATATAAAAAATTCTATTGAAATTAGGGTCACTTTCAGTTGGAAATTACAACAAATAAAATACAATAAAATGTAAATATTTACAAATAATAACTGTAAAAACTGTACTATTTTATTAATTGGAATTATATAAATGCAATTAATAAAATCAAAATACCAAGTAACACAAATAAGAATATATAAAATAATAATAATAATAATATATAAAAAATACATATATATTTTATTTTATTTATTTATTGTATTCATATTTTTAAAAAATGCAATTAATAAAAATGCTTTGTTGTAATGAAATTGCATTTATTGCAATTAATAAAATGCAATTTAATAAAAAAAATTTAAATAAATAAAAATATACAAATAAAAATATATTTTTAAAAACGTAGTATTTAAAAAAAAAAAAAAAAAAGGTTTTATATTTATTGTTTTTAAAGATGCAATTAATATAAAATATTGTATTGACAATTCCTATTGATATCTGGGTCACTTTGGGTCATAAAAAATTACAACAAATAAAATACAATAAAATTTTGATATTTAAAAATAATAAAACAATGAAAAAAAAATAACTGCAAAATTGTATTCACTGCAATTAAATAAATGTCATACAAATACAAAAAATATATATGTTCTATATTTATACTTTTTAAAAATGCAATTAATAAAATAAAATCAACAAGTAATACAAATACAAAAAAAGTTTTATATTTATAATTTTAAAAATGCAATTAATAAAATAAAAACTACAAGTAATACAAATACTACAAAATGTTTTATATTTATACTTTTTAAAAAATGCAATTAATAAAATAAAAACAACAAGTAATACAAATACAAAAAATATACGTTTTATATTTTTTATTTTTAAAAATGCAATTAATAAAATAAAAACTACAAGTAATACAAATACTAAAAAATGTTTTATATTTATACTTTTTAAAAAATGCAATTAATAAAATAAAAACAACAAGTAATACAAATACAAAAAATATGTTTTATATTTATACTTTTTAAAAATGCACTTAATAAAAAAAAAAACTGTGTTGACATTTCCTATTGAAAGTTGGGTCACTTTGAACCAAACAACAGCCTTCAGTTTCTGTCAAAACCAAACAAAACAGATGATATGATCGCTGAAAGTATTAGACGCTTTCGAAATGACTACATTTCAGCTGCTTCCTTTGCAAACGACTGATGGAAAAAAGTGACCGTGGTTAGCATCGTCAGAAGGATTGTTTCTTATTTTGTGAAAATATTCAAATCGCTATGACAGGACTGAACAAGCAGAGCCATGTGAACACCGAAAGCAGATGACACACAAAAACGCAAGTAGCAAATTAGATGTGCACCCTTTAAAAAAAAGTGTCTAGATCGGAAGGAA
>CM065132.1:1085000-1102500 GCA_033026305.1 Cirrhinus molitorella
CTTTTATATTATATATTATATTAAATAAAAATCTTAAAATCTTATTGACCATAAAATGTATTTATGTTTTTTTTTCTTTTATTTTATTATGTAATAATTTTTCTTTTTTATATTATATGAATAGCTTTCCTCACAGAAATAAATTAAAATTCACAGATTTTTTTTAAATTGCAAAAAAAAATTCACAATATATTTGTTTTTATAATGTTTTTAAGAAATAAATGCTGTTTTTTGAGGCATAACTGCCTTTTTTTTTTTCAAAAACCAAAAAAAAACTGAATTTATTGTTTTATTTTTACAAGATTTTGTTTTATTTTTAGATGACATTAATATTATATTAAATGTATATTTATTTATTTATTTGCTTTGTTTAATATTTAAAAAATATATTTTTTTTTAATTATTGGGGGCATAATTAAATTAAAATCGTAAAATCTTATTGACCATAAAATGTATTTATGTTTTTTTTCTTTTATTTTATTATGTTATCATTTTTCTTTTTTATATTATATGAATATTACATAAAATGTAATTCAGCTTTCATCACAGAAATAAATTAAAATTCACAGATTTTTTTTATATTGTAAAAAAAAAAATTCACAATATAATTGTTTTTACAGTGTTTTTAAGAAATAAATGCTGTTTTTCGAGGTATAACTGCCTTTTTTTTCAAAAACAAAAAAAAACTGAATTTATTGTTTTATTTTTAGATGGCATTAATATTATATTAAATGTATATTTATTTATTTATTTGCTTTGTTTAATATTTACATTTTTTTTATTATTATTATCAGGGGCATAATTAAATTAAAATCTTATTGACCATATATATATATATATATATATATATATGTATGTATTTTTTTTTTTATCATATTATACATTTTCTTTTTGTGTTTTTAACAAATAAATGCTGTTTTCTGAGGCATAATTGCAATTTTTCCCCCATAAAAAACAAAAAACAAAAAAAATAAATAAATAAAATCCCCATAAAAAACTAAATAAAAAATAAATAAAAATAAAATCATAATATAATTGTTTTTACTGTGTTTTTAACAAATAAATGCTGTTTTTCAAGGCATAATTGCTTTTTTAAAACAAAAACAAAATGAATTTATTGTTTTATTTTTAGATGACATTAATGTTATATTAAATGTACATTTATTTATTAGCTTTTTTTAATATCTAAACAATACATATTTAAAATTATCAGGGGCATAATTAAATTAAAATCGTAAAATCTTACCATAATTTTTATTATTATTATTATTATTATTATTATATTATAATTTTTCTTTTTGTGTTTTTAACAAATAAATGCTGTTTTCTGAGGCATAATTGCATTTTTTCCCCCATAAAAAACAAAAAAACAAAAAAATAAAAATAAAATCCCCATAAAAAACAAAATAAAAAAATAAAATAAAATAAAATCCCCATAAAAAAATGAAATAAAAAACTAAATAAAAATAAAATCATAATATAATTGTTTTTACTGTGTTTTTAACAAATAAATGCTGTTTTTCTGAGGCATAATTGCATTTTTTCCCCCATAAAAAACAAAAAAATAAAAATAAAATCCCCATAAAAAACGAAATAAAAAACTAAATAAAAATAAAATCATAATATAATTGTTTTTACTGTGTTTTTAACAAATAAATGCTGTTTTTCCGAGGCATAATTGCATTTTTTTTTTTAATGAATTTATTGTTTTATTTTTAGATGACATTAATGTTATATTAAATGTACATTTATTTATTAGCTTTTTTTTAATATCTAAATAATACATATTTACAATTATCAGAGGCATAATTAAATTAAAATCGTAAAAATCTTATTCACCATAAATTTTTTATTATTATTATTATTATTATTATTATTATTATTATTATATTATAATTTTTCTTTTTGTGTTTTTAACAAATAAATGCTGTTTTCTGAGGCATAATTGCAATTTTTCCCCCATAAAAAACAAAAAAACAAAAAAATAAAAATAAAATCCCCATAAAAAACGAAATAAAAAACTAAATAAAAATAAAATCATAATATAATTGTTTTTACTGTGTTTTTAACAAATAAATGCTGTTTTTCCGAGGCATAATTGCATTTTTTTCCCCATAAAAAACAAAAAAAACAAAAAAATAAAAATAAAATCCCCATAAAAAACGAAATAAAAAACGAAATAAAAATAAAATCATAATATAATTGTTTTTACTGTGTTTTTAACAAATAAATGCTGTTTTTCCGAGGCATAATTGCATTTTTTTTCCCCATAAAAAACAAAAAAACAAAAAAATAAAAATAAAATCCCCATAAAAAACGAAATAAAAAACGAAATAAAAATAAAATCATAATATAATTGTTTTTACTGTGTTTTTAACAAATAAATGCTGTTTTTCCGAGGCATAATTGCATTTTTTTTTTAATGAATTTATTGTTTTATTTTTAGATGACATTAATGTTATATTAAATGTACATTTATTTATTAGCTTTTTTTTAATATCTAAATAATACATATTTACAATTATCAGAGGCATAATTAAATTAAAATCGTAAAAATCTTATTCACCATAAATTTTTTATTATTATTATTATTATTATTATTATTATTATTATTATTATTATTATATTATAATTTTTCTTTTTGTGTTTTTAACAAATAAATGCTGTTTTCTGAGGCATAATTGCAATTTTTCCCCCATAAAAAACAAAAAAACAAAAAAATAAAAATAAAATCCCCATAAAAAACGAAATAAAAAACTAAATAAAAATAAAATCATAATATAATTGTTTTTACTGTGTTTTTAACAAATAAATGCTGTTTTTCCGAGGCATAATTGCATTTTTTTTTTTAATGAATTTATTGTTTTATTTTTAGATGACATTAATGTTATATTAAATGTACATTTATTTATTAGCTTTTTTTTAATATCTAAATAATACATATTTACAATTATCAGAGGCATAATTAAATTAAAATCGTAAAAATCTTATTCACCATAAATTTTTTATTATTATTATTATTATTATTATTATTATTATATTATAATTTTTCTTTTTGTGTTTTTAACAAATAAATGCTGTTTTCTGAGGCATAATTGCAATTTTTCCCCCATAAAAAACAAAAAACCAAAAAAATAAAAATAAAATCCCCATAAAAAACGAAATAAAAAACGAAATAAAAATAAAATCATAATATAATTGTTTTTACTGTGTTTTTAACAAATAAATGCTGTTTTTCCGAGGCATAATTGCATTTTTTTTTTAATGAATTTATTGTTTTATTTTTAGATGACATTAATGTTATATTAAATGTACATTTATTTATTAGCTTTTTTTTAATATCTAAATAATACATATTTACAATTATCAGAGGCATAATTAAATTAAAATCGTAAAAATCTTATTCACCATAAATTTTTTATTATTATTATTATTATTATTATTATTATTATATTATAATTTTTCTTTTTGTGTTTTTAACAAATAAATGCTGTTTTCTGAGGCATAATTGCAATTTTTCCCCCATAAAAAACAAAAAACCAAAAAAATAAAAATAAAATCCCCATAAAAAACGAAATAAAAAACGAAATAAAAATAAAATCATAATATAATTGTTTTTACTGTGTTTTTAACAAATAAATGCTGTTTTTCCGAGGCATAATTGCATTTTTTTTCCCCATAAAAAACAAAAAAACAAAAAAATAAAAATAAAATCCCCATAAAAAAACGAAATAAAAAAATAAATACAAATAAAATCATAATATAATTGTTTTTACTGTGTTTTTAACAAATAAATGCTGTTTTTCCGAGGCATAATTGCAATTTTTCCCCCATAAAAAACAAAAAAACAAAAAAATAAAAATAAAATCCCCATAAAAAAACGAAATAAAAAAATAAATAAAAATAAAATCATAATATAATTGTTTTTACTGTGTTTTTAACAAATAAATGCTGTTTTTCCGAGGCATAATTGCATTTTTTCCCCCATAAAAAACAATAAAACAAAAAAATAAAAATAAAATCCCCATAAAAAACGAAATAAAAAAATAAAATAAAATAAAATCCCCATAAAAAAACGAAATAAAAAACGAAATAAAAATAAAATCATAATATAATTGTTTTTACTGTGTTTTTAACAAATAAATGCTGTTTTTCCGAGGCATAATTGCATTTTTTCCCCCATAAAAAACAAAAAAACTAAAAAATAAAAATAAAATCCCCATAAAAAACGAAATAAAAAAATAAAATAAAATAAAATCCCCATAAAAAAACGAAATAAAAAACGAAATAAAAATAAAATCATAATATAATTGTTTTTACTGTGTTTTTAACAAATAAATGCTGTTTTTCCGAGGCATAATTGCAATTTTTCCCCCATAAAAAACAAAAAAACAAAAAAATAAAAATAAAATCCCCATAAAAAACGAAATAAAAAACTAAATAAAAATAAAATCATAATATAATTGTTTTTACTGTGTTTTTAACAAATAAATGCTGTTTTTCCGAGGCATAATTGCATTTTTTCCCCCATAAAAAACAATAAAACAAAAAAATAAAAATAAAATCCCCATAAAAAACGAAATAAAAAAATAAAATAAAATAAAATCCCCATAAAAAAACGAAATAAAAAACGAAATAAAAATAAAATCATAATATAATTGTTTTTACTGTGTTTTTAACAAATAAATGCTGTTTTTCCGAGGCATAATTGCATTTTTTTCCCCATGAAAAACATTCAAAAATCCCGAATCATAAGCACGAGCAGCAACAGCACGCTCTGCTACTGAATGAGCGTTCATCTGTGTGCAGCTTGATAAAAACACAGAGCAGAAGGCCATTTTCATAGCCCTGACCTGGGGCCATAATGACTAGGAAATAGCTTCACACGCACATCTAGCGACCAACACCCACCTGGACCACCGGGTGTCCTCCGGTCGGGGCTTTGACCGCCCCGCGGCTGCCTTCGGTCTCGTAGTGGGCCCTGTGGTGCGGTTTGGGCTGCACCTCGATGTGGAGCTCGTATTGATCGCTGCGGCTGGGCAGAGGCCACTCCAGCGGAGGCAGAGACGCCACAGGGATGCTGCAAACACACAGGAAACACCACATCAGCCTCAGCTCCATGTGTCCAAATCAGCTTGAAAAGAGCGAGCCACGGAGGGGTTTGCACCAAAACGAGGTCCAACTGAAAACATCTTTATAGTTTGGGGTCATTAAAAGAGGCATGCAATTCAGCAAAAGGGACGTTTATAATGTTACAAAAGATTTCAACCTCAAATAAACATAAAAGTGAACGATCATATAACACTGGAGACTGGAGTAATGATGCTGAAAATTCAGCTTTTATCACTGGAATAAATTGCAATTCACATTTTTTTAAACAGTAAAAAAAATTATAGTTTTTACTCTATTATTATTATTATTACTATTATTATTATTAATATTAAATTTAAATCTTATTGACCATTTATGTTTTTTTATTATTATATTATGGTATATTTTTTCTTTTTTATATTATATTAATATTACATCAAATGCATAATTGCCTTTTTTTCAAAAACATTAAAAAATAATATATTTTATTACATTTAAATCTTAAAATCTTATTGACTATAAACTTTTTTTTTATTATGTTATGTTATATGTTTTCCTTTTATATTTTATTAATATAACATAAAATGTAATTCAGCTTTAATCACTGGAATAAATTATAATTCACACATTTATTTAAATTGTAAAAAAAAAATGTTCACAATATAATTTTTTTACTGTGTTTTTCGGGGCATAATTGCCTTTATTTATTTATTTTTTTTAATTATGTATTATATTAAATTTAAATCTTATTGACCATAAACTTTATTTATGTTTTTTTTTATTACATTATGTTATATTTTAAGATTTAAATGTAATTTTATTACATTTAAATCTTAAAATCTTATTGACTATAAACTTTTTTTTTATTATGTTATGTTATATTTTTTCCTTTTATATTTTATTAATATAACATAAAATGTAATTCAGCTTTAATCACTGGAATAAATTATAATTCACACATTTATTTAAATTGTAAAAAAAATATTTCACAATATAATTTTTTTACTGTGTTTTTAACAAATAAATGCTGTTTTTCGGGGCATAATTGCCTTTAATTTTTTTTTTTTTTTTCAATTATGTATTATATTAAATTTAAATCTTATTGACCATAAACTTTGTTTTTTTTATTATATTATGTTTTTTTTTTCTTTTTTATATTATATTAATATTACATCAAATGCATAATTGCCTTTTTTTTTCAAAAACATAAAAAAAATTGATAATTTTAAATATTACATTATTTAAATATTAAGCCAAACTATTAAATAAATATAGATTTTACATAATATTAATATAATATAAAAAAGAAAAATTCTAACATAATACAACATAAATAAAGTTTATGGTCAAAAGATTTTAAGATTTTAATTAAAAAAAATATTTATTGTTATATTTTTAGATGACATTAATATTATATTAAATGTATATTTTTTAATTGTTTTGTTTAATATATAAACAAATTATATTTAAAGTGATCAGGATTATATTATGTTATAATTTTTATATTTTCAGCTTTCATCACAGGAATAAATTACAATTGACAATTGTTTTGTAATTGTAAAAAAATATTTCACAATATAATTGTTTTTACTGTATTTTTAACAAATAAATGCTGTTTTCGGGACA
Source organism: Cirrhinus molitorella (assembly GCA_033026305.1). Taxonomy (NCBI): domain Eukaryota; kingdom Metazoa; phylum Chordata; class Actinopteri; order Cypriniformes; family Cyprinidae; genus Cirrhinus; species Cirrhinus molitorella. The sequence continues at coordinate 1,091,718 of CM065132.1, forward strand.
TAATTGCCTTTTTTTAACAAACAAATTATATATTATATTACATTTAAATCTTAAAATCTTATTGACCATAAACTTTTTTTTTTATTCTTATATTATGTTGTATTTTTTTCTTTTTTATATTATATGAACATTACAAAAAATGTAATTTAGCTTTCATCACAGGAATAAATTATAATTTTTTTTAATTGTAAAAAAAAATATTTTACAATATAATTGTTTTTAATGTGTTTTAAATTAAATTTTAAATTACTATACACAAACATTTTTATATTACATATATTATAATCTTTAATTTTATATTGTATACATTTTATGTATTTTTTTTAATCAAATTAATATTATTTTAAATGCATACCTGCATATTTATTTGCCAAACTTGCCAAATATAAATTTATGCATTGTTTTTTTCTATGCGTTAATTTATTTATTTAAATTTTTTAATATTATATAAAAATCATATTACATTTAACAATTAAAATTATCGGGGCCATAGTTTCCTTTTATTTTTGAACAAACTTACTGTCTACAAACATTTTTATATTACATATATTATAGTCTTTCACTGTTATATTATATTAATATTATATTACATTAGTATTTGAATAATTTTATATTTTATTTAAAAAATACACATACACACACACACACACACACACACACACGTATATGTATGTATATATATATATATATATATATTACATTACATTTATATTTTTTTTGTTTAATATTTAAATAATTTAATATAGCCTAAATCTTACTGTCCATAACATTTAATTATTATTTTTTATTTTAAATCAAATTAATATTTTTTTTAAATACATACCTGTATATTTATTTACAAACTTGCCAAATATACATTTACGTATTTTTTCAGTGTGCTCTTTCTACATTAATCTGAATGAAATTATTGCAAAAAAAATGGTGGGATTAATTTCATTATTATTGTTTTATTATATTAATATTAATATTACATTACATTTAGATTTGTTTAATATTTAAATAATTTAATATTGCCTAAAAAAATCTTACAGTCCATAAAATTTTATATATTTTTTTTTAATCAAATTAATATTATTATAAATCCACACTTGTATATTTATTTGCAAACTTGCCAAATATACATTTATGTATTGTTTTTTTCTGTTCTTTCTACGCTAAAGATTGAATGAAATTATTGCAACATAAAAGTATAATTAAAAACGCTAATGTTAGGTGGGATTAATTTAATTACGCATTTACTTACGCGTTTTGTTTAGTATTTAAATAACTTTATATTTTATATATATATATATATATATACACACATTTAAATAAAATCTAAAACTTTATTTTTCTTTATTATTATTATTATTATTATTATTATTATATTATATTTTTAGAGTTTTATTATATAAATATTATATTACATTTATATTTGTTTTGTTTATTATTTAAATAATTGAATATTGCCTTACAGTCCATAAAATTTATTTATTTATTTATTTATTTATTTATTTTTTAAATCAAAGTAATATTATTTTAAATGCACACCTGGCCAAACTTGCCAAATATAAATTTACGTATTGTTTTTTTCAGTGTGCTCTTTCTACATTAACCTGAATGAAATTATTGCAAAAAAACGTTGGGACTAATTTAATTAATCACGATTAATTTCAGAAAAAAAAAAGCGATAATTATTATTATTATTATGTTTTTTTTTTTAAATAAAGCCATGGCTTACCTGCATATTCCAGGCACCAGCTGTTTCGGCCAGATCTGTGGGATTACGAAGAACGGCTCGGGGCCAGGTTTGGTCTTCACTTCCTGTTCGCAAGACACCAGGTAACTCTCCGCGTGGTTCTCGGGGTAAAGCGGATAGCCCTGCTGGTTGGTCTTCACGATTTTGCTAGGAACCGAACCGCCTTGCGCAGCGCCGAAGCCATTCACGACCCCCGAGATGTTATTAGAGCCGTAATGCGAGGCGTGATGCTCCTCGTGGCCACCGTGGGGCGACGGGCTCCGCGAACGGGCCACCGGCACCAGGTTCCTGTACATATCGTAGGTGCGTTTGCATAGAGGGGAGGCGGAGCGCGAACCGGGCCGCGGCGAAGGAGAGCGCGCCCTCGCGGAGCCGTCCTCGGCCAGGCTGGTTCGCGGAGAGGTGCCCGGACTGGTCCGAGGGGAACCCGTGTGCACGCCCTGGAGCCGCGGGCAAAGCTCCCCGGCCGCTTGGCTGTTGCTGGGCGAGACGCAAGGGGAAGCCCAGGGCGAGAGGTTCTCCGAATGCCAGGAGGTGGACGAGTTGCTGCTGGCGGGGCTCAGGCACTGAGGCTCCCGATAGGCCAGGGGGTCGTGGCCCGGGACGGTGAGCCCGGGACTGGGGCTGATGTTCACCAGATGGCTCTGGAGCGAGTCCCGGCCGTGGCTGTAGTGCTCGCGGGACGGCGTGATCTCGATCCGCGGGCTCAGGGCTTGGCCGCCGGGTCTGGCGTTCTCCAGGAAGCCCTTGGGATCCAGATGCTCGTAGCCAGAGAGGCCTTCGGCGCCGAGGTCCGCGAAGGAAGCCGCACACGGCTTGATGCCGTACGCTTGGGACTCCTCCACCGGATAGGGAGACGAGATGAGGTCTTTGTGCGAGGACAGGCTTTGCTCATCTGCAACACAAACAACAACCTCCATCACTTTTCCCATATTGACTGATAACAAAATACACTACTCCGTTTTTAAAGACGTCTCTTCTGCTCATCAAGGCTGCACTTATTAGATTAAAAATACAGAAAAAAGCAGTAATATTGCAAAATGTTATTACTATATAAAATACCGGTTTTTGTTTTAATATACTTTACCATATAATTTATTTCTGCGATGCAAAGCTGAATTTTCGTCAGCTGTTACTCCAGTCTTAAGTGTCACATGATCCTTCAGAAATCATTCTAATATGCCTATTTATTTTCAGGATTCTTTGTTGAATAACAAGTTAAAAAGAACAGCGTTTATTCCAAATATAAATCTTTTCTAACAATGTAAATGATCAAAATGATCAAAAAATCCTGAAAAAAGTATCACAGGATTAAAAAAAAAAAATTCCAGCACTGATAATAAATCAGCATATTAGAATGATTTTTAAAGAAGCCTCTTCTGCTCATCAAGGCTGCACTTATTTGATTAAAAATACAGAAAAAAGCAGTAATATTGCAAGAATGTTATTTCTATATAAAATACTGGTTTTTGTTTTAATATACTTTACGATATAATTTATTCCTGTGATGCAAAGCTGAATTTTCATCAGCTGTTACTCCAATCTTAAGTGTCACATGATCCTTTAGAAATCATTCTAAAAAATTTTTTTTGCAACCTGTGATTGTTTTTTCAGGATTCTTTGATGAAAACAGCATTTATTCCAAATATATATCTTTTCTAACAATGTCAATCTATGCGACAACTTTTTATTAATTAAACACATCCTTGGTGAATAAAGTGTTAGTTTCTTTCAAAAAAAAAGAATAAAAATGTACTGACCGCCAAACTTTTGAACAGTAGTGTATATTGTTAGAAAATCTTTCTATTTTAAATAAGTGCTGTTCTTTTTAAACCTTTTATTGATCAAAAAATCCTGAAAAAAGTATCACAGGTTTAAAAAAAAAAAATTCCAGCGCTGATAATAAATCAGCATATTAGAATGATTTTTAAAGAAGTCTCTTCTGCTCATCAAGGCCGCACTTATTTGACTAAAAATACAGAAAAAAGCAGTAATATTGCAAAATGTTATTTCTATATAAAATACCGGTTTTTGTTTTAATATACTTTACCATATAATTTATTTCTGCGATGCAAAGCTGAATTTTCGTCAGCTGTTACTCCAGTCTTAAGTGTCACATGATCCTTCAGAAATCATTCTAATATGCCTATTTATTTTCAGGATTCTTTTTTGAATAACAAGTTAAAAAGAACAGCATTTATTCCAAATATAAATCTTTTCTAACAATGTAAATCTATGCGATCACTTTTTATTAATTGAACACATCCTTGGTGAATAAAAGTATTAGTTTCTATCAAAAAAAAAAAAAAAAATGTACTGACTGCCAAATGTTTGAACAGTAGTGTATATTGTTAGAAAATCTTTCTATTTTAAATAAGTGCTGTTCTTTTTAAACCTTTTATTGATCAAAAAATCCTGAAAAAAGTATCACAGGTTTAAAAAAAAAAAATTCCAGCGCTGATAATAAATCAGTATATTAAAATGATTTTTAAAGAAGTCTCTTCTGCTCATCAAGGCCGCACTTATTTGATTAAAAATACAGAAAAAAGCAGTAATATTGCAAAATGTTATTTCTATATAAAATACTGGTTTTTGTTTTAATATACTTTACCATATAATTTATTTCTGCGATGCAAAGCTGAATTTTCGTCAGCTGTTACTCCAGTCTTAAGTGTCACATGATCCTTCAGAAATCATTCTAATATGCCTATTTTTTTTTCAGGATTCTTTTTTGAATAACAAGTTAAAAAGAACAGCATTTATTCCAAATATAAATTTTTTTTAACAATGTAAATGATCAAAATGATCAAAAAATCCTAATAAAAAGTATCACAGGATTAAAAAAAAAAAATTCCAGCACTGATAATAAATCAGCATATTAGAATGATTTTTAAAGAAGCCTCTTCTGCTCATCAAGGCCGCACTTATTTGATTAAAAATACAGAAAAAAGCAGTAATATTGCAAAATGTTATTACTATATAAAATACTGGTTTTTGTTTTAATATACTTTACGATATAATTTATTCCTGTGATGCAAAGCTGAATTTTCGTCAGCTGTTACTCCAATCTTAAGTGTCACATGATCCTTCAGAAATCATTCTAAAAAATTTTTTTTGCAACCTGTGATTGTTTTTTCAGGATTCTTTGATGAAAACAGCATTTATTCCAAATATATATCTTTTCTAACAATGTCAATCTATGCGACAACTTTTTATTAATTAAACACATCCTTGGTGAATAAAGTGTTAGTTTCTTTCAAAAAAAAAGAATAAAAATGTACTGACCGCCAAACTTTTGAACAGTAGTGTATATTGTTAGAAAATCTTTCTATTTTAAATAAGTGCTGTTCTTTTTAAACCTTTTATTGATCAAAAAATCCTGAAAAAAGTATCACAGGTTTAAAAAAAAAAAAATTCCAGCACTGATAATAAATCAGTATATTACAATGATTTTTAAAGAAGTCTCTTCTGCTCATCAAGGCTGTTTTTATTTGATCAAAAATACAGAAAAAAAGCAGTAATATTGCAAAATGTTATTTCTATATAAAATACCAGTTTTTGTTTTAATATACTTTACCATATAATTTATTTCTGCGATGAAAAGCTGAATTTTCATCAGCTGTCTTAAGCGTCACATGATCCTTCAGAAATCATTCTAAAAAATTTTTTTTGCAACCTGTGATTGTTTTTTCAGGATTCTTTGATGAAAACAGCATTTATTCCAAATATATATCTTTTCTAACAATGTAAATCTATGCTATCACTTTTTATTAATTGAACACATCCTTGGTGAATAAAAGCATTAATTTCTTTCAAAAAAAGCAAGAATAAAAATGTACTGACCCCAAAACTTTTGAACAGTAGTGTATATTGTTAGAAAACCTTTCTATTTTAAATAAATGCTGTTCTTTTTTAACCTTTCATTGATCAAAAATTGTTTCCAGCTCTGATAATAAATCAGCATATTAGAATGATATTTGAAGGATCATGTGACACTGAAGACTGGAAATTCAACTTTAATTACAGATATAAATTAAATTTTAATGTATATTAATATAGACAAACACTGATTTACATCGTAATAATATTTCACAATATTACATTTTTTTTCTGTATTTTTGATCAAGTGAAAACAGCCTTGATAAGCATCAGAAACTTCTTTAAAAACATTAAATGAGAGAGTGTGTCCAAACTTTTGACTGCTAGTGTATATTTTGATATATAAACTAGCTTTAAAAGAGTATCCCAACTATGACTATAGCCACAAAAATACATTTTAAAGTATAGTTTATAAATAAATTAAGTAAATAAAAACTAAAAGTTGTGACAAAAGAAGGCAAATGAGAGTTTTTTTTTTTTTGTAAACATAAAACTATTGTAAACATAATACGTAAGTAACACAATTACAGTCTTTCCTTTTCCAGAAAGACAAGTCTGTCTACATCGTCCGGCTTTAAGAGGTAGATTAAATGTGCAAAATGTAAACATAAATATATTCTATTAAACTTCTATTCATCTCAATTTGTAAAACCGTTTGTGCAAAATTAAACTATAACATAAAATGTTTTTATGACATATTTTACAGATCGTTTTGATCTGCACTTCCATATAACAAAATTTGTCGACAATTTCAACATTTTTGCACGAAGTTCTTAGCGATGCATATTACTAATCAAAAATTACGTTTTTATATATTTACGGTAGAAAATTTACTAAATATCTTCATGGAACACGACCTTTACTTAATATCCTAATGATTTTTGGCATAAAAGAAAAATCTATCATTTTGAATGGAGTTATATTAAAAAATGTCAAGCTTTATAATGCCAGTGAATGGGTGTTGAGATTTTGAGGCCCAAAAAAGTGCATCCATCCATCATAAAAAGTGCTCCACACGGGTTTGGAGTTTAAATAAAGGCCTTCTGATATGAATCGATCCATTTGTGTAAGAAAAATATCCATATTTAAAACTTTATGAACCATAATCTCTAGTTTCCGCCAAAATATATATACTTAAAGGGGTAGTTCACCCAAAAATGAAAGTTACCCCATGATTTACTCACCCTCAAGCCATCCTAGGTGTATATGACTTTCTTCTTTTAGACGGATACAAATGGAGTTATATTAAAAAATGTCTAGGCTATTCCAAGCTTTATAATGTCAGTGAATGGGTGTTGAGATTTTGAGGCCCAAAAAAGTGCATCCATCCATCATAAAAAGTGCTCCACACGGGTTTGGAGTTTTAATAAAGGCCTTCTGATATGAATCGATCCGTTTGTGTAAGAAAAATATCCATATTTAAAACTTTATGAACCATAATCTCTAGTTTCCGCCAAAATATATATACTTAAAGGGGTAGTTCACCCAAAAATGAAAGTTACCCCATGATTTACTCACCCTCAAGCCATCCTAGGTGTATATGACTTTCTTCTTTTAGACGGATACAAATGGAGTTATATTAAAAAATGTCTAGGCTATTCCAAGCTTTATAATGTCAGTGAATGGGTGTTGAGATTTTGAGGCCCAAAAAAGTGCATCCATCCATCATAAAAAGTGCTCCACACGGGTTTGGAGTTTTAATAAAGGCCTTCTGATATGAATCGATCCGTTTGTGTAAGAAAAATATCCATATTTAAAACTTTATGAACCATAATCTCTAGTTTCCGCTAAAATATATATACTTAAAGGGGTAGCTCACCCAAAAATGAAAGTTACCCCATGATTTACTCACCCTCAAGACATCCTAGGTGTATATGACTTTCTTCTTTTAGACGGATACAAATGGAGTTATATTAAAAAATGTCTAGGCTATTCCAAGCTTTATAATGTCAGTGAATGGGTGTTGAGATTTTGAGGCCCAAAAAAGTGCATCCATCCATCATAAAAAGTGCTCCACACGGGTTTGGAGTTTTAATAAAGGCCTTCTGATATGAATCGATCCGTTTGTGTAAGAAAAATATCCATATTTAAAACTTTATGAACCATAATCTCTAGTTTCCGCTAAAATATATATACTTAAAGGGGTAGCTCACCCAAAAATGAAAGTTACCCCATGATTTACTCACCCTCAAGCCATCCTAGGTGTATATGACTTTCTTCTTTCAGACGAATACAAATGGAGTTATATTAAAAAATGTCTTGGCTCTTCCAAGCTTTATAATGCCAGTGAATGGCTGTTGAGATTTTGAGGCCCCAAAAGTGCATTTATCCATCATAAAAAGTGCTCCACACGGGTTTGGAGTTTTAATAAAGGCCTTCTGATATGATTTGATCTGTTTGTGTAAGAAAAATATCCATATTTAAAACCTTATGAACCATAATCTCTAGTTTCCACCAAAATCTATAAATTTAAAGGGACAGTTCACCCAAAAATGAAAGTTACCCCATGATTTACTCACCCTCAAGCCATCCTAGGTGTATATGACTTTATTGTTTCAGACGGATACAAATGGAGTTATATTAACAAATGTCTAGGCTATTCCAAGCTTTATAATGACAGTGAATGGCTGTTGAGCTTTTGAGGCCCAAAAAAGTGCATCCATCCATCATAAAAAGTACTCCACGCGGCTCCGGGAGGTTAATAAAGCGAATTTTCTGAAGCGAATCGAAGCTTTTTGGTAAGAAAAATATCCATATTTAATATGCTAGTCTCGTGAGAACCAAGTTTTGTTTACATCAAAGGAAAACCAATCTCCTATTGTCTTATATCAAAATCCTCTGACAATTTTCTTTACGAATCCTCATACTCTACGCTTGTCCTACAGAAGCTAAAGATTGCTAGAGATTGTAAATATGGATATTTTTCTTACACAAATGCACTGATTCACTTCAGAAGACCTTTATTTACCCCCTGGAGCCATGTGGAGTACTTTTTATGATGGATGGATGCACTTTTTTGGGCTTCATCAAATCTCAACACCCATTCACTGCCATTATAAAGCTTGGAAGAGCCAGGACATTTTTTAATATAACTCCAACTGTATTCATCTGAAAGAAGAAAGTCTTATACACCTATATACAGCTAGATGGTAAGTAAATTCAAGGGGTAATTTTCATTTTTGGTTGAATTGTCCCTTTAAGTAATCGGATTCCAAAAATGCTGTATTTGTATTTAGATTAAATTACATTTTAAAATGTTTATAATCAAATCACAGTTACTTTTTGTGGACTACATGATTACAAATTATTCACATAATGACAATAATTTATTCGCAATTCATTGAGCCTCCTTAATTTTACAATAACCTTTCTAAAACAAATCTACTAATTCACAATATGTGACCCTGGACCACATTTTTTTTTTTAATTGAGATGTATACATCATCTGAAAGCTGAATAAATAAGCTTTCTATTGATGTATGGTTTGTTAGAATACACAACTATTTGGAAATCTGGAATCTGAGGGTGCAAAAACATCTAAAAATTGAGAAAATCACCTTTAAAGTTGTCCAAATGAGCTCTTAGGAATGCACAATAAATTAAGAGCCGGGGGTGAAAACTTTTGAACAGAATGGAAATGTGTACATTTTGCTCATTTTGCCTAAATATCATGTTTTTTTCATTTAGCACTGCCCTTCAGAAGCTACAGAAGATACTTGCGTGTTTCCAAGAAGACAAAATTAGTTAAATTTACCATGATTTTCAAATTTCAAAAGTTTTCACCCCCGGCTCTTAATGCATGTTTTTTCCTTCTGGAGCATCAGTGAGTGTTTGAACCTTCTGTAATAGTTGCATATGAGTCCCTCAGTTGTCCTCAGTGTGAAAAGATGGATCTCTAAATCATACAGTCATTGCTGGAAAGGGTTCAAATACACAAAAATGCTGGAAAACCAAAGAATTTGTGGGAGCTGAAGGATTTTTCTGAAGAACAGCAGACAGTTTAACTGTTCAGGACAAACAAGGGACTCATGAACAACTATCACTAAACAAAAACACAGCTGTGGGTCATTCAGGAAACAACACAGTATTAAGAATCAAGGGGATGTAAACTTTTTTATAAATTCAACTATTGTGTTGTTTTTGTGGACTATAAATGTCTTTTATGTGCAATATCTTATTCAGGTCAGTACTTAATAAAAAATAACATGCATTTTGTACGATCCCTCTTATTTTGCTAAAAGAATTAACATTTTGCAGATTCTGCAAGGGGTATGTAAACTTTTGAGCACAACTGTATATATATTAGTTTTTTTTATAATCCCATTAAAATCTATAAACAAAATAGGTCATAAGCAATCCAAAAGTAGTCAAAATACATTACCTTACAAACTACAAACTCCATCATGCAATTTGCAATCAGACTATATTTAAGTAAGTAATTTACTCTGCAGAAGATAATAAAGTCATTATTAAGCTCGTTAATCCATAATTATGCAAAGTTCATCAAATTATGAAACAAGCTCAATTCGGCTATAATACAGAAGTTGTTATTCTGATCATTTCAAGTCAGATTCAATGCAACGCTGAACATTTCAAAGATTATAGTCACATGACAAAATCTTGCATTGGCCTTGCTTCCCTTTTTCCTATAGGGGCTTTTGAAAAGTCTTAATTTAAGAGTTAAAAGCCATTAACCAAACCAACTACACAGTGAACCGCATTTGAAAATTGAACAGGGTGAAAGGCACAGGACATGAAACTTTGCGAATGACATAATAATGATTACAAGATGTTCATTACAGCATGCATTGCAAAATATGCATACGAATACGTCATCGGCTGCGGCTGCATTTTTCACGCCACTTTTAAACATCAAAATAAGACTTCAACAGAAGCATCCACCTTTGTTTAACAACCTTGTAGCTCACAATAGGCTAGGTGTCTTTTTAAGTCATGATTCAACATTAATTGAATGAGGCTTTTCCCTATGCACTCTATGGAGTTGTTTTGCATTTTTAATCAAGTTTTGTGCATAACTTTGACGTTTGTACACATTTGGGCACGCAGATCAACTAACTTCGTTGAGATGAGCTCTAACTTCATCACGCTGGAAATAAAAGGTCAAGTCGCACTGCATTGTGGGATACAGTATTCTACACATTTTGG
>CM065132.1:1112500-1145000 GCA_033026305.1 Cirrhinus molitorella
TCATTTATGTATTTCTACATTTATTTATTTCAGCATTTAATTATTTATTCATTTATGTATTTCTACATTTATTTATTTATTTATTTATTTATTTATTTCAGTGTTTAATTATTAATTTATTTGTTTATTAATTTGAATTAATTTCAATGTGTTTATTTATTTATTTCTTCTGCATTTATTTATTTTTATATTTATGTATTAGTTTCTACATTTATTCTACATTTATTTATTCATTTATTCTGCATTTATTTATTTCAGCATTTACTTATTTATTTATAAATTTATGCATTTCTACATTTATTTGTTTATTTCAGCATTTAATAAGTTATTTATTCATTTATGTATTTCTACATTTATTTATTTATTTCAGCATTTAATTATTTATTTATTCATTTATGTATTTCTACATTTATTTATTTATTTCAGCATTTAATTATTAATTTATTTGTTTATTAATTTGAATTAATTTCAACATGTTTATTTATTTCTTCATTCATTTGTTAATTTATTTATGTATTTTTACATTTATTTTTTATTATTTCAGCATTTCATTAATTAGTTATTCATTTATGTATTTCTACATTTATTTATTTATTTCAGCATTTAATTATTAATTTATTTGTTTATTAATTTGAATTAATTTCAACATGTTTATTTATTTCTTCATTCATTTGTTAATTTATTTATGTATTTTTACATTTATTTTTTATTATTTCAGCATTTCATTAATTAGTTATTCATTTATGTATTTCTACATTTATTTATTTATTTATTTATTTATTTCATCAGATGCTTTCAATGGACTATTGGAGGTGTAAAGGAGGACTAATCTGGGAAGGAGTTTTGCGAGCGACGTCTAGCAGATGTACATTCCTTCACTGTTACAGCACTCTTATGCAACCTAAAAAGTGAATGAGTAAATTAATACGGCGCAACGCAGACGACAGGGTTTGCAGCTCCATCCTTTTTGCTGGAGAGACGCACTTTTTCCAGGTTCGCAGCACAGTTTCCATCGCCGTTAAGCGGCGCTGTGCCGTCTGGGTTACAGCAGCGCTTTTGACTTTCGACTTTTCCAAAAGCAACGTTTGGAAATAGCGTTTTGTATCTGTCACACGGAGAACTGAAGGCATGAGTTGGAAAAGGGAACATTTTTGTGCTCCATCGCTTCCAAAAATTGCTTCCCATTTTGCCCTGTTACCTCATTCAGGGTCACTGAGAATACTAGCATACTAGCATACTATCCCTACTATTGTGTGTTAGTATGCTAGTGCTATTCCAAAATAGTATTTACTCATTCACTGGAATATGTAAATACATAAAAAATACATAAATAAATGCAGAAATAAATAAATTAATAAATTAATTAATAATTGATTAAATGCTGAAATAAATAAATTAATTCATTCATTCATTCATTAATAAACAAATTAAATAACATATAAATAATTAAATGCTGAAATAAATAAATGTAGAAAAGCATAAATGAATAAATAATTGATTAAATGCTGAAATAAATACATGTAAAAATACATAAATAAATACAGAAATAATTAATTAATTAATTAATAATTGATTAAATACTGAAATAAATAAATTAATTAATTAATTAATAAACAAATTAATTAACATATAAGTAATTAAATGCTAAAATAAATAAATGTAAAAATGCATAAATGAATAAATAATTGATTAAATGCTGAAATAAATGAATGTAAAAATACATAAATAAATAAAAAAAATAATGAAGAAATAAATAAATAAACATGTTGAAATACATAAATAAATAAATTAATACATTAATTAATAAAAAAATAAATAAACACGTTGAAATACATAAAAAAATAATAAACAAATAAATAAATATATAAATAAATAAATAATTAAATGCTGAAATAAATAAATAAATAAATGCTGAAATAAATAAATTAATTAATTAATAATTGATTAAATGCTGAAATAAATAAATAAATTAATAAACAAATTAATTAACATATAAATAATTAAATGCTGAAATAAATAAATGTAGAAATGCATAAATGAATAAATAATTGATTAAATGCTGAAATAAATAAATGTAAAAATACAAAAATTAAAAAATTAATGAAGAAATAAATAAATAAACATGCTGAAATACATAAATAAATAAACACGTTGAAATACATAAATAAATAAACACGTTGAAATGCATAAATAAATAAATTAATACATTAATGAATAAAAAATAAATAAACACGTTGAAATACATAAAAAATAAACAAATAAATATATAAATAATTAATTAAATGCTGAAATAAATAAATAAATGTAAAAATACATAAATGAGTGAATAAATTAATGAATAAATAAATAAACATGTTGAAATACATAAATGAATATATAAATAAACACTGAAATAAATACATGCTGAAATAAATAAATAAATAAATAAATGTAAAAATACATAAATGAATAACTAATTAATGAAATGCTGAAATAATAAAAAATAAATGTAAAAATACATAAATTAAATTAATGAAGAAATAAATAAACATGTTGAAATTAATTCAAATTAATAAACAAATAAATTAATAATTAAACGCTGAAATAAATAAATAAACGTAGAAATACTTAAATGAATTAATGTAGAAATACATAAATGAATAAATAATTAAATGCTGAAATAAATAAATAAATAAATGTAGAAATACATAAATGAATAAATAACTTATTAAATGCTGAAATAAATAAATGTAGAAACACATAAATGAATAAATAAATGATTAAATGCTGAAATAAATAAATGTATAATACATAAATGAATAAATATTTATGTATTTCTACATTTATTGATTGATTTCTTCATTAATTTATTTGCTTATTCATTTATTTATTTATTCATTCATTCATTTATGCATTTATTTATTCATGTATTTCTACATTGGGTTACAGCAGCACATTTGACTTTTCCAAAAGCAAGTTTGTATTCAAGCCGTCAGCTTTCACATGGAAATAGCGCTTTGTATCACGTCCCACAGAGAACTGAAGGCATGAGTCAGAAAAGGGAAAATCTTTAGGCCATGTGCTCAATCGCTTCCAAAATAATTTCTTCCCATAAATGCCCTGTTACCTCATACAGGGTTACTGAGAATAGCATACTATCCCTACTATTTATGCCATATCTGTGTATATTAGTACGCTAGTGCTATTCCAAAATTGTATTTATTTATTCATTGGAATAAGGAGCACTGATAAATCAATGGCAGCACTGAACGTAAAAAACAATGCCACCGAACCGAACAAAACTCGCATATTTGCATTCTTCCTGCTGAAAATGGTCAATTATTGTCATGTTTTGGGTTATAAATAATCGGACATACCAGGAAAACATTTGAAATATTATAGACGGCCAAAAGTTATAACAAATCAAGGAGAAGAGTGCATAAAACTAAGGGACAAAAGGCATTTGTGGTTGGCCAAACTCCACTAAGATTTCCAAGGCAAGAATTTTGACAACATTAGTGTTTGTTCTCATTAATTTTCTTCATTAATATTGCTCGTATGTATCTGTACTTTAGTTTTTCAAAATATTGTGTCCTTTCCTGCTAACTAAGTCCTTCTCTATATGATTTAGCAACTTCCACATGTTCTTCCGTGGTTTAGGAAGCATTATTAGCAGAACAAAATATTCAGTAGTATATTACCCATGCAATTCATGTTGTTGTTTACATCCAAGTATTGCCAATATGAACACACTAGTTTGTAGTGCAAACAGTTTTACCGTATTGCACTTTGTTATTATTCTCATACAGCGGCTAATGAACCGGAAATCTCGCACAATCACAGAAAGCACTTACTTCGGTGTTGAAGAATAAGGTTGTCACACCCCTGTTAACTGTCTATTTTGGTTTCTCCCTTGTGTGCCCATATTTGGCGTTCCTGTCACGTTAAGTCTATTCACATCACCTGTTTGTAATCAATTAGTGTCCTTTATAAGTTGTTTTCAGTTCATGTCTCATTGTCTGGCTACAAGGTTACCTCATGTGGATGTTACCATCATGGATTCAGTTCTGCCACCAAAGCGCAGCGGTCCGGGGACGATCCTCGAAGGTCCACGAAGGACGCTAGCCCCACTCCAGACCCAGTGCCCAGCCCTCCATCACCCCACAACATGGAGCCCACCGCGGATGGAGAGCCTCAGCCTGAAGCGACCCCCAAGCCAACTCCAAGAGGAGTGACAGAGCCGAGGATCACCCAGGAGCCCGTCATATCCAACCAGGTGGAAGTCAACATGGAGCGAGAGGGGACTATGAAAAGCCCCACCCACTGCATCACCGCTGAGGGTGAGCTTGCACAGGACTCTGTGGACTTAATAGACTTTTCATCAGAGATTCTCACAAATTTAAACCAAGTTTACTCAGCCACCCACTCTATCTTGCCGCATCCATTCATCCCTGCATCAGCCAAGCCACTGCTGTCTCGTGGAAGCCCCCCTGCTTACCCTCAGCCCACTAACTGTGCGGTGGGTCCGCCCATCTCTACCGGCGTCATGACTGGAGGATCCCTCACCTTCGCCTCTAGCCTCAGATTCCCGGACTCTGCCTGGGCCCTCCGACCCAACAGCTCCACCATGGCACCTAGCTCCCTCGTCTCCACCGTTGCTCCATCCCACCGGCTCCGTTGGGCTCCTTCCTCCCTCCAGCGCCATCTGCTCCGCCTTGGCCCTCTGGATCCTCGATGTCACCGCAGATCATCGGCTCTCCGTCTCAGCCTCGGGCTCCACCTCCACCTGCTCTGTCTCCGTTGATCGTCCCCTGGAGCTGTCAGCTCTTCCTCCACCATGGCTTCTCCCTCTGTCAGCTCCACCGTGGGCTACCATCATGGCTGTCACCATGGCGTCATGGCTGGAGGATCCCTCACCTTCGCCTCCAGCCTCTGAGTCGCCTTGGTTGGGCATCGACCCTCCATTACCTTGGGACTCCACTCCTCCGGCTGTGCCTCATCGCTCTGTCGGGCTCCTTCCTCCCTCTAGCTCCTCCTCGGTCACCGGTGCCATCTGCTCCGCCTTGGCCATCTTCACCTCCTTGGGCCCTCCGACCCAACGGCTCCACCATGGCACCTAGCTCCCTCATCTCGACCGTCTCCCCAACAGCTCCATCGGGCTCCCTCGTCCCTCCTGCTCTGCCTTGGCTGGGCATTGACCCTCCATCACCTTGGGACTCCACTCGCTCCGTCCCACCGGCTCTGTTGGGCTCCTTCCTCCCTTCAGCTCCGCCTCGGTCCTCTGTCGCTTCAGCTCTGCCACGGACCTCCTGATCTCTGCCTCAGTCACTGGCACCATCTGCTCCGCCTTGGCCCTCCAGATCCTCGGCGTCGCCCTGGATCATTGGCTCTCTGTCTCCGCCTCGGGCTCCACATTCACCTGCTCTGCCTCTGTCGGTCAGCCCCCTGGAGCCGTCAGCTCTTCCTCCACCATGGCTCCTCCCTCCATCAGCACTGATGGAGGGAGCTCCCTCATCTCCACCATCACCCCACTAGCTCCACCGTGCTCCCTCATCCCTCCAGCTCCACCTTGGACTCCACTCCTCCGGCTGTGCCTCGTCACTCCGTCCCACCGGCTCTGTTGGGCTCCTTCCTCCCTTCAGCTCCGCCTTGGTCCTCTGTCGCTCCAGCTCCGCCACAGACCTCCGGATCTCCGCCTCGGTCACTGGCACCATCTACTCTGCCTTGGCCCTCTAGATCCTCAGCGTCGCCCCGGATCATCGGCTCTCTGTCTACGCCTCGGGCTCCACCTAGACCTGCTCTGCCTCTGTCGGTCGCACCCCTGGAGCCGTCAACTATTCCTCCACCATGGCTCCTCTCTCCGTCAGCTCCACCGTGGGCCACCATCATGGCTGCTGCCTGGGTCTCACCTGGCTCCTCCGGATCCCTCCTGTCTCTTCCTTGGCTCCTCCCTCTGTCGTTACCACCCTGGGTTTTTCTGTTTCCTCCATGGATCCTTCCTCGGTCGTCACCACCTATGGTTTGTTGTCCTCCTTCTGGAAGTCCGGCCTCCACTGAAGACTCTGCAGATGAGCAAACTACATCTTGAAGATGTAAATGTAGACACATCAAATACATGTCTCAGAGATGTACGTGTGCTATCAGGGTATATATATATATATATATATATATACAGACACACATACCCAGGTAGCACAGACACGTCTGCAAGATGTCTTTTAAAGATCTCTTGATCTGGAAAGCATCTGCTGTGTACAAACGTCTGGCAGACATCTCTAAGATGTCCGTTTTACATACATTCTAAATCATAAATGTCTTAAAGACATCTCATAGACATCTATTTGACATCTGATAGGAAACGTCCAATAGACGTATTGCAGATGAGCAAACTATGTCTTGCAGATGTAAATGCAGACGTCAAATAGACGTCTCCGAGATGTACATGTGCTATCAGTACGAAACTACTGGGGTTAAAAACAAGGTTTAGAATGACTTAACTTTGAAAGAATTGTGATTTTAACATGTCTGGCTTCCAGCTATTTTTAGCTGTAGCGTTACAAAACAGCTCGTTTTGCTGCGTTGGTGTGTCTTACCATATTATTTTAATGCGTTACCTTAATTATGAACACACTGGTTTAAAGTGCAAACAGTTTTACCGTTTGCAGCACTTTGTTATTTTTCCCATTATCTTCTTACAGTGGCTAATGAACCGGAAGTCTCACACATAGACAACGACAACGTGTTGAAAAATGAAAAAGGCGGATGGAATTCCTTAAGTGTCCAACTGGAGCAGTGAAACTCAAATCTGTTTCCTTCTATTCCGCATTATCCAACAACAATCCAGCTGTTCAGGTTTGGGATTTGTCTCCAGGGAGACTGAGAGGAGTGGTGAGGAAAGATAATGAGACTCTAATATCTGTCAAACATGAGTGATGATGAGCTTTTTTAATGAGCTTTTTTTTATATTATATAAAGACAGATGTATTTACAACCACTAAAATGATGTATGTGACCCTGGAGCACAAAACCAGTCTTAAGTAGCACAGCTATATTTGTAGCTATAGCCAAAAATACATTGTATGGGGCAAAATTATAGTTTTTTGTTATATGTAATTATAGTTCCAAGATATTTTGTAAATTTCTTACTGTAAATATATCAAAACTTAGTAATATGCATTGCTAAGAACTTCATTTGGACAACTTTAAAGGCAGTTTTCTCAGTATTTTGATTTTTTTTGCACCCTCAGATTCCAGATTTTTATCATAATAGTAATTATAATACATCAATGGAAAGCTTATATATATACACACGTGTTTATATAACATTTTTATTATTTTTTATAGATATTGATTATTATTATTATTATTAATAGAAATGAAACCAAATTACTTATATCCATAATATATATTTATTAAATATATTATAAATTATAAATATATTCATATTTTTTTTACAATAACCAGTGCCAAACAAGGCTGTTTATTTAATAAAAATACAATAAAAACAGTAATATTGTGAAATGTTATTACAATTTAAAATAACTGTTTTCTATGTGAACATATTTTAAAATGTAATTTATTCCTCTGATCAAAGCTGAATTTTCACCATCATTAGTCCAGTCTTCAGTGTCACATCTTTTTTTTATATATATTTTTACTATTTAAAATAATTTTCTATTTGAATATATTTTAAAATGTAATTTTCCTGTGACTTCAAAGCTGAATTTATATTACTTTATATTACTCCAGTCACATGATCCTTCAGAAATCATTATATTACTCTGATTTGCTGCTCAAAAAACATTTATTATTTTTATTTTTACTACGTTAAAAACAGCCGAGTAGAATTTTTTCAGGTTTCTTTGATGACTAGAAAGTTCAGAAGAACAGCATTTATCTGAAACAGGAATCTTTTGTAACATTATAAATGTCTTTAGCATCACTTTAGATCAATTTAAAGCATCCCTGCTAAATAAAAGTATTAATTTCGATCATTTCTCATGTAGTATATAATATTCCAAAAGCATTTTATTTCAGATAAATGCTGATCTTTGGAACTTTCTATTCATCAAAGAATCCTGTACTAAATGTCCTCAACTGTTTTAAATATTAATAATATTAATAATAAACAATGTTTCTTGAGCAGCAAAGCAGCATATTAGAATGATCTAATAATGCAAATCGCAGAAATAAATTACATTTTAAAATATATTCAAAAAGAAAACAGTTATTTGAAATAGTAAAAAATATTACGCAATAAATGCAGGCATTAAAATGCTTACTGTTCAAAAACTTTTGACTGGTAGTGTATATAATAATTACTGTCATTCATTCGCCATCTAATAAGTGTGATATCATACACAATGTATTCCGCCCAACGACTGTGTTTATTATTATTGAGCCTAGAGGTGTGGTTATGATCACAATCACAAGTGAAAACCCTTAAGTCAGTCTCTGTCAGCCTGGAGTGTGTGTATAAATAGCTGTGCAGGGGTGTGAGAGCCGCTCACACATGTCTCTCTTCAAGTGATTTATCTTCATCTAAATCCTCTGTCCATGTACACAATGGAATACAGCGGGGCAAGCCTGGATCTGTGTCATGCCTACTGTAAATACTGTTTTCACGCTGTTAACCCCACGGCAATTAACAGACAATATGTGACCCTGGAGAATGGGTATATTTGTAGCAATAGCCAAAAACACATTGTATGAGTCAAAATGATAGATTTTTTCTTTTATGCCAAAAATCAATAGGATGTTAAGTAAAGATCATGTTCCGTGAAGATATTTTGTACATTTATCACCATAAAACTTAATTTTTGTTTAATAAGCATTACCAAGAATTCATTTGGACAACTTTAAAAGGTGCCTTTCTCAATATTTAGATTTTTTTCGCACCCTCAGATTCAACATTAACAAATCCTGCTGCACCACAGAGTGCCACTTACATAGCACCATAAAATCACATTATAATCGTCCCAAATTATTAAGTTACTAGCATGTTGTTAACATCATTAGCAAGTTACTAACATGTTAGCATGATTCTAACATGATTAGCATGTTGCTAGCATGTTTCTAGCATGATTAGCACATTGCTGGTTTGAATAACACGATTAGCATGTTGTTACCATGATTCTAACAT
Organism: Cirrhinus molitorella; assembly: GCA_033026305.1. NCBI lineage: Eukaryota > Metazoa > Chordata > Actinopteri > Cypriniformes > Cyprinidae > Cirrhinus > Cirrhinus molitorella. The sequence goes on from CM065132.1 coordinate 1,121,622, forward strand.
GATTAGCATTTTGTTAGCATGTTACTAGCATGTTTCTAACATCATTAGCAAGTTACTAGCATGTTGCTAGTTTGAGTAACATGATGTCAACATGATTCTAGCATGATTAGCATTTTGTTAGCACGTTACTAGCATGTTGTTAACATGATTAGCAAGTTGCTAACATTTTAGCATTATTCTAACATGATTAGCAAGTTGCTAATATATTTCTAACATGATTAGCACATTGCTAGCATGTTGCTGGTTTGACTAACACGATTAGCGTGTTGTTACCATGATTCTAGCATGATTAGCATTTTGTTAGCATGTTACTAGCATGTTTCTAACATCATTAGCAAGTTACTAGCATGTTCTTAGTTTGAGTAACATGATATTACCATGATTCTAGCATGATTAGCATTTTGTTAACATGTTTCTAACATGATTAGCAAGTTACTAGCGTGTTGTTAGTTTGACTAACATGATTAGCATGTTGTTAGCGTGATTCTAGCATGATCTAGCATTTTGTTAGCATGTTACTAGCATGTTTCTAACATCATTAGCAAGTTACTAGCATGTTGTTAGTTTGACTAACATAATTAGCATGTTGTTAGTGTGATTCTAGCATGATTAACTTTTTGTTAGCATGTTACTAGCATGATTAGCAAGTTACTAGCATGTTGTTAACATGTTAGCATGATTCTAGCATGATTAGCAAGTTGCTAATATATTTCTAACATGATTAGCACATTGCTAGCATGTTGCTAGTTTGACTAACATGATTAGCATGTTGTTAGCATGATTCTAGCATGATTAACATTAACATGTTACTAGCATGTTTCTAACATGATTAGCAAGTTACTAGCATGTTGTTAACATGATTAGCAAGTTGCTAACATGTTAACATGATTCTAGCATGATTAGCAAGTTGCTAATATATTTCTAACATGATTAGCACATTGCTAGCATGTTGCTAGTTTGACTAACATGATTAGCATGTTGCTAGCATGATTCTAGCATGATTAACATTTTATTAGCATGTTACCAGCATGTTTCTAACATGATTAGCAAGTTACTAGCATGTTGTTAACATGATTAGCAAGTTGCTAACATGTTAACATGATTCTAGCATGATTAGCAAGTTGCTAATATATTTCTAACATGATTAGCAAGTTACTAGCATGTTGTTAACATGATTAGCAAGTTATGAAGATATTTTGTACATTTATCACCGTATACTTATCAAAACTTTAATAAGCATTACTAAGAATTCATTTGGACAACTTTAAAGGTGCCTTTCTCAATATTTAGATTTTTTTCGCACCCTCAGATTCAACATTAACAAATCCTGCTGCACCACAGAGTGCCACTTACATAGTTTACCATAAAATCACATTATAACCGTCCCAAATTATTAAGTTACTAGCATGTTGTTAACATGATTAACAAGTTGCTAACATATTTCTAACATGATTAGCATGTTGCCAGCATGTTTCTAGCATGATTAGCACATTGCTAGCATGCTGCTAGTTGGACTAACACGATTAGCATGTTGTTACCATGATTCTAGCATGATTAGCATTTTGTTAGCATGTTACTAACATGTTTCTAACATCATTAGCAAGTTACTAGCATGTTGCTAGTTTTGAGTAATATGATATTAACATGATTAGCATTTTGTTAGCATGTTTTTAACATGATTAGCAAGTTATTAGTATGTTGTCAACATGATTAGCAAGTTGCTAACATGTTAGCATGATTCTAGCATGATTAGTAAGCTGCTAACATATTTCTAACATGATTAGCATGTTGCTAGCCTGTTTCTAGCATGATTAGCACATTGCTAGCATATTGCTGGTTTGACTAACACGATTAGCATGTTGTTACCATGATTCTAGCATGATTAACATTTTGTTAGCATGTTACTAGCATGTTTCTAACATCATTAGCAAGTTACTAGCATGTTGTTAGTTTGACTAACATGATTAGCATTTTGTTAACGTGATTCTAGCGTGATTAACTTTTTGTTAGCATGTTACTAGCATGATTAGCAAGTTACTAGCATGTTGTTAACATTATTAGCAAGTTGCTAACATGTTAGCATGATTCTAACATGATTAGCAAATTGCTAACATATTTCTAACATGATTAGCATGTTGCTAGCATGTTTCTAGCATGATTAGCACATTGCTAGCATGTTGCTGGTTTGACTAACACGATTAGCATGTTGTTACCATGATTCTAGCATGATTAGCATTTTGTTAGCATGTTACTACCATGTTTCTAACATCATTGGCAAGTTACTAGCATGTTGTTAGTTTGAGTAACATGATATTACCATGATTCTAGCATGATTAGCATTTTGTTAGCATGTTTCTAACATGATTAGCAAGTTACTAGCGTGTTGTTAGTTTGACTAACATGATTAGCATGTTGTTAGCGTGATTAACTTTTTGTTAGCATGTTACTAGCATGATTAGCAAGTTACTAGCATGTTGTTAACATGATTAGCAAGTTGCTAACATGTTAGCATGATTCTAACATGATTAGCAAGTTGCTAACATATTTCTAACATGATTAGCATGTTGCTAGCATGTTTCTAGCATGATTAGCACATTGCTAGCATGTTGCTGGTTTGACTAACACGATTAGCATGTTGTTACCATGATTCTAGCATGATTAGCATTTTGTTAGCATGTTACTACCATGTTTCTAACATCATTGGCAAGTTACTAGCATGTTGTTAGTTTGAGTAACATGATATTACCATGATTCTAGCATGATTAGCATTTTTTTAGCATGTTTCTAACATGATTAGCAAGTTACTAGCGTGTTGTTAGTTTGACTAACATGATTAGCATGTTGTTAGCGTGATTAACTTTTTGTTAGCATGTTACTAGCATGATTAGCAAGTTACTAGCATGTTGTTAACATGATTAGCAAGTTGTTAACATGTTAGCATGCTTCTATTCCGAGTATGGGTCACCATACTTGGCCACACGTCACGTCACTCACTGAGTCACTCACTTCTAGCATGATTAGCAAGTTGCTAATATATTTCTAACATGATTAGCACATTGCTAGCAGGGTTAGGGTTAGGGTTATTTCTTATTTTTTCCAAAGGGGGTGCTACCAAATACAAAGTTAAAGGTGCCAATAATTTTGTCCAGTGCATTTTTTGGGGTCTTTGTGGAATTGTATCAGATTTGACGTTTAAGTTTTTTTTTTTGTATTGCTCCAATGCAAAAAAAAAACAAAAAAAAAACATTTGCAACTGCAACTATTTTCTAATAGAAGGGTTGCATCTTCCGACAGAATTGCAAGGGTGCTGATATTTTTGGCCATGGATGTATATTGCAATGGAGTATAAGTTTGTCCCTTTTGTCAACACAAGTTTCCTCTCATATTTTTAGTCCCATTATCTGCACATGTTCTTGCTTACAAGCTTAAAATTTTAAGTTTATTCAAGTTTATTCAAGTTGAAATGTTAAGTTGTACTAACTTAGTTGAGTTCCCAAAACTAAAAAATTGTTTGTTGTTTGTTACTCGGCCACCTTAAAATTTTAAGTTGAATCAACTCAAATATCTAAGTTCACTTAGTAAAACGTAACATTTTAAGTTGAATAAACTCTTTTTTTGAGTTGACTGCATTTGAAGAGGATCAAAACCTTTCATTAAAGTTGTTATAAAACCAAAACAATACCTGCTCTTCACTGTGGAAAAACAAAACAAAAAACAATTGTTGAGTCAACTTAAAATAATTTGTTACCCTGCTTTCTTAAAATTTTAAGTTCAGTCAACTAAAAAAAAAAGTTTAGTCAACTTGAAATGTTACGTTTTATTAAGTGACAACTTAGATATCTGAGTTGATTCAACTTAAAATAATTTGTTACACTGCTTCCTTAAAATTTTAATTTCAGTCAACTCAAATTTACGTTTATTCAAGTTGAAATGTTAAGTTGTACTAACTTAGTTGAGTTCCCAAAACTAAAAAATTGTTTGTTGTTTGTAACTCAGCCACCTTAAAATTTTAAGTTGAATCAACTCAAATATCTAAGTTCACTTAGTAAAACGTAACATTTTAAGTTGAATAAACTCTTTTTTTGAGTTGACTGCATTTGAAGAGGATCAAAACCTCTCATTAAAGTTGTTCTAAAACCAAAACAATACCCGCTCTTCACTGTGGAAAAACAAAACAAAAAACAATTGTTGAGTCAACTTAAAATAATTTGTTACCCTGCTTCCTTAACATTTTAAGTTCTGTCAACTCAAAAAAAGTTTAGTCAACTTGAAATGTTAAGTTTTATTAAGTGGCAACTTAGATATCTGAGTTGATTCAACTTAAAATAATTTGTTATACTGCTTCCTTAAAATTTTAAGTTCAGTCAACTCAAATTTATTTAAGTTTATTCAAGTTGAAATGTTAAGTTGTACTAACTTAGTTGAGTTCCCAAAACTAAAAAATTGTTTGTTGTTTGTTACTCGGCCACCTTAAAATTTTAAGTTGAATCAACTCAAATATCTAAGTTCACTTAGTAAAACGTAACATTTTAAGTTGAATAAACTTTTTTTGAGTTGACTGCATTTGAAGAGGATCAAAATCTTTCATTAAAGTTGTTCTAAAACCAAAACAATACCCGCTCTTCACTGTAAAAAACAAAAAACAATTTGTTGAGTCAACTTAAAATAATTTGTTACCCTGCTTCCTTAACATTTTAAGTTCAGTCAACTCAAATGTATTTAAGTTTATTCAAGTTGAAATGTTAAGTTGTACTAACTTAGTTGAGTTCCCTAAACTAAGTTCACTTAGTAAAACGTAACATTTTAAGTTGAATAAACTCTTTTTTTGAGTTGACTGCATTTGAAGAGGATCAAAACCTTTCATTAAAGTTGTTATAAAACCAAAACAATACCCGCTCTTCACTGTAAAAAAAAACAAACAACAAAACAAAAACAATTGTTGGGTCAACTTAAAATAATTTGTTACCCTGCTTCCTTAAAATTTTAAGTTCAGTCAATTCAAATTTATTAAAACAAATTTATTTATGTTTATTAAAGGAATGTTAAGTTGTACTAACTTAGATATTTGAGTTCCCTAAACTAAAAAATATTATGTTAAAACTAACAGCTGTGTTTGTTGCTCAGCCGCCTTAAAATTTTAAGTTGTCAACTCAAATATCTAAGCTGTCACTTAGTACAACAACATTTCAATTTCATTTTTTTTTAGTTTAAAACATCAATTATTTCTTATTTTTTCCAAAGGGGGTGCTACCAAATATAAAGTTAAAGGTGTCAATAATTTTGTCCAGTGCATTTTTTATGGTGTTTGTGGAATTGTATCAGATTTGACGCTTACGTTTTTTTTTTTTTTGTATTGCTCCAATGCAAAAAAAAAAAAAACACTTGCAACTGCAACTATTTTCTAAGAGAAGGGTTGCATCTTCCGACAGAATTGCAAGGGTGCTGATATTTTTGGCCATGGATGTATATTGCAATGGAGTATAAGTTTGTCCCTGCAACACAAGTTTCCTCTCATATTTTTAGTCCCATTATCTGCACATGTTTTTGCTTACAAGCTCGTCCTCTTCCTTTGGGTCTGATCTGGCACAGGCGACTCGGCTCGGATAATAAAGACAATCTGGCTGAGCTGTGTGTCACGTGTGTGCACTTGTAACGTCTGGCACACCGCAGAACGCACCACATGAGAGACCAGTAATGATACGCTTCACCCAGAGCTCATTTCATCAGCACCACATTAAGATGGAGAATCAGGGAGGAACATGAAAAGCACAAAAGTTACAATTCAACTTCGGGCCAAAAGCACAGAGAGGGTTGAATCTTTAATTTGGCGGTTTGTCTTTGAATTTTTCAGTGATTTATTACTGTAATGCATTTATCATTTTTGTCAGCTCTGCAGTGATGAATGTCATTTTTTGAGACTCCCCCTTCTGGTAAAACATTTGTGCAAAAGTATATTAGTATGCAAATAATGTTTGAAACATGCTATTAATGTCCTGCTGTTTCACATAATATTATTACAAAATAGTGGGTAATAAAGGCAAACATATTAGGATGGCCACCATGAAATAAAAAGTATGAAAACAAATGATTTATATATATATATATATATATATATATATATATATATAACACACACACACACACACACACACTCACTGCTGGTACATAATTAAAAGTGACAGTAAAAACATTTCTAAAATGATATCTTTGAATCTTCTATTCATCAAAAGAATCCTGAAAAAAAATAATGTTTTCCAAAAAATATACAGCAGCACAACTGTTTTTAACATTGATAATAATCAGAAATGTATTAATTTGAAATAAAAAGTACATTAACAGTATTTATTTATTTATATTTATTTCATTACTTTTTTGTTGTGGTAGTTTTGTGTAAAAAAACAAAAACAAAACAAAACAAAAAACAAACAAATAAATTAAATAAATTTAATTTATTTAACTTATTTCACTAAAAAAAACAACAATAAATTATAGTAAATATTAATTAGTTAAGTATTAAGTATTAAATTAAGTAAATTAAGTATTAGTAAATGTTGAGGATAACATTACCATTATTTATCTTTATTTTTTTATTTTTTTTTTATTTTCCTTGTTAATGGTATTTCTTTTGAATAAAAATAGTAGGTAATAAAAGAAAAAAAAGTAAATGAAAGCAAAAAAATTATATATATATATATATATATATATATATATATATATATAAATTCTTCAAATTAAATTAAATTATAAAATGTAGTAAATATCATAAGTATTAGTAAATGCTGCATTTAATATTAACAGTATTTATTTATTTCAGTATTTACTTTCTTTGTTATATAAAAAATAGTGGGTAAAAAAAAAAGTATAAAAAAAAGTATATATATATATATATATATATATATATATATATATATTTAAATGCTTTCTATAAAAATATGAAGCACCACAACTTTTTTTAAACATTGATAATAATCAGAAATGTATTAATTTGAAATAAAAAGTACATTAACAGTATTTATTTATTTATATTTATTTCATTACTTTTTTGTTGTGGTAGTTTTGTGTAAAAAAACAAACAAAAACTAAACAAAAAACAAACAACCCCCCCCCCCCCCCCCACACACACACAATAATAGTTATATTTATTTGATATATTATTAAAAAACAAATGATGTATTAAATATTGTTTAATGAACTTGAGTTGACATGAATAAACAAACTAAACAATTTATAATTAATATATATATATATATATATATATATATATATATAAAATCTTCAAATAAAATAAAATATAAAATGTAGTAAATATCATAAGTATTAGTAAATGCTGCATTTAATATTAACAGTATTTATTTATTTCAGTATTTACTTTCTTTGTTATATAAAAAATAGTGGGTAAAAAAAAAGTATAAAAAAAGTATATATATATATATATATATATATAAATGATTTCTATAAAAATATGAAGCACCACAACTTTTTTTAACATTGATAATAATCAGAAATGTATTAATTTGACATAGTATAAAAGTAAATGTTGAATTTTAACATTTATTTGAACAGTATTTATTTATTTATTTAATTTATTTCACTAAAAAAAAAAACAATAAATTATAGTCAATATTAAGTAGTTAAGTATTAAGTATTAAATTAAGTAAATTAAGTATTAGTAAATGTTGAGGATAACATTACCATTATTTATCTTTTTTTTTTCTTGTTAATGGTATTTCATTTGAATAAAAATAGTAGGTAATAAAAGAAAAAAAAAGTAAATGAAAGCAAAAAAATTATATACACATAATAAATTCTTCTTTTTTTTTTATTCAAGGATCCTGAAAAAAAAAAATCAGAAAACTATTAATTTGAAATAAAAAGTAAGTACTTATTTATTTTGAATGAAAATGAATTATGAAAATATTCTTCGATCACAGGAATAAATTACATTTTAAAAATAATATTAGAACAGAGTAGACAGGTATTTAAATTGTAATAATATTTAACATTTTTCAATTATTATTATTAAACAAACAGCCTTGGTGAGCAGAAAAGACTTTCAAAAACACAAAAAAGTCCAAAAATAAATAAATCAAAAATATGATTAAATAATATCAATGGAATATGGGCAGAAATTGTACTGCATTAAGAAAAATAAATAAATCAAAAATATGATTAAATAATATCCATGAAATATGGGCAGAAATTGTACTGTATTAAGAAAAAAAAAAAAAAAAAAAAAATCAAAAATATGATTAAATAATATCCATGGAATATGGGCAGAAATTGTACTGTATTAATAAAAAAATAAAAAAATAAATAAATATGAATAAATAATATCCATAGAATATGGGCAGAAATTGTACTGTATTAAGAAAAATAAATAAATAAATAAATAAATAAAAATTATGATTAAATAATATCCATGGAACATGGGCAGAAATTGTACTGTATTAATAAAAAAAAAAAATAAAAAAAAAATAAATCTGATTAAATAATATCCATGGAATATGGGCAGAAATTGTACTGTATTAAGAAAAATAAATAAATAAATAAATAAATAAATAAATAAATATTATGATTAAATAATATACATGGAACATGGGCAGAAATTGTACTGTATTAAGAAAAAAAATAAAATAAATAAAAATATGATTAAATAATATTCATGGAATATGGGCAGAAATTGTACTGTATTAAGAAAAATAAATAAATAAATAAATAAATAAAAATTATGATTAAATAATATACATGGAATATGGCCAGAAATTGTACTGCATTAAGAAAAATAAATAAATCAAAAATATGATTAAATAATATCCATGAAATATGGGCAGAAATTGTACTGTATTAAGAAAAAAAAATAAAATAAATAAATATGATTAAATAATATCCATGGAATATGGGCAGAAATTGTACTGTATTAAGAAAAATAAATAAATAAATAAATAAATAAATAAATAAAAATTATGATTAAATAATATCCATGGAACATGGGCAGAAATTGTACTGTATTAATAAAAAAAAAAAAAAAAAAAAAATCTGATTAAATAATATCCATGGAATATGGGCAGAAATTGTACTGTATTAAGAAAAATAAATAAATAAATAAATATTATGATTAAATAATATACATGAAACATGGGCAGAAATTGTACTGTATTAAGAAAAAAAATAAAATAAATAAAAATATGATTAAATAATATCCATGGAATATGGGCAGAAATTGTACTGTATTAAGAAAAATAAATAAATAAATAAATAAATAAATAAATATTATGATTAAATAATATACATGAAACATGGGCAGAAATTGTACTGTATTAAGAAAAAAAATAAATAAAAATATGATTAAATAATATCCATGGAATATGGGCAGAAATTGTACTGTATTAAGAAAAATAAATAAATAAATAAATAAATAAATAAAAATTATGATTAAATAATATACATGGAACATGGGCAGAAATGGTACTGTATTCAGAAAAATAAATAAAAATTACGATTAAATAATATACATGGAATATGGCCAGAAATTGTACTGTATTCAGAAAAATAAATAAATAAATAAATAAATAAAAATTATGATTAAATAATATCCATGGAACATGGGCAGAAATTGTACTGTATTAATAAAAAAAAAATAAAAAAAAATAAATCTGATTAAATAATATCCATGGAATATGGGCAGAAATTGTACTGTATTAAGAAAAATAAATAAATAAATAAATAAATAAATATGATTAAATAATATACATGAAACATGGGCAGAAATTGTACTGTATTAAGAAAAAAAATAAATAAAAATATGATTAAATAATATCCATGGAATATGGGCAGAAATTGTACTGTATTAAGAAAAATAAATAAATAAATAAATAAATAAATAAAAATTATGATTAAATAATATACACGGAACATGGGCAGAAATGGTACTGTATTCAGAAAAATAAATAAAAATTACAATTAAATAATATACATGGAATATGGCCAGAAATTGTACTGTATTCAGAAAAATAAATAAATAAATAAAAAATATGATTAAATAATATCAATGGAATATGGGCAGAAATTGTACTGCATTAAGAAAAATAAATAAATCAAAAATATGATTAAATAATATCCATGAAATATGGGCAGAAATTGTACTGTATTAAGAAAAATAAATAAATAAATAAATAAATATGATTAAATAATATACATGAAACATGGGCAGAAATTGTACTGTATTAAGAAAAAAAATAAATAAATAAAAATATGATTAAATAATATCCATGGAATATGGGCAGAAATTGTACTGTATTAAGAAAAATAAATAAATAAAAATTATGATTAAATAATATACATGAAACATGGGCAGAAATTGTACTGTATTAAGAAAAAAAATAAATAAATAAAAATATGATTAAATAATATACATGAAACATGGGCAGAAATTGTACTGTATTAAGAAAAAAAATAAATAAATAAAAATATGATTAAATAATATACATGAAACATGGGCAGAAATTGTACTGTATTAAGAAAAAAAATAAATAAATAAAAATATGATTAAATAATATCCATGGAATATGGGCAGAAATTGTACTGTATTAAGAAAAATAAATAAATAAAAATTATGATTAAATAATATCCATGGAATATGGGCAGAAATTGTACTGTATTAAGAAAAATAAATAAATAAAAATTATGATTAAATAATATACATGGAACATGGGCAGAAATGGTACTGTATTCAGAAAAATAAATAAAAATTACGATTAAATAATATACATGGAATATGGCCAGAAATTGTACTGTATTCAGAAAAATAAATAAATAAATAAAAAATATGATTAAATAATATCAATGGAATGTGGGCAGAAATGGCACTGTATTAAAAAAAACAAGCAGAGAATTGGTTAAGAAAAGATTTTTATTTGAAACACCTCTTATCCTGAGACGCACTCGTCCCTTTTTTTGTTCAGCAAGTATTAGAGTGCAAATTCCAACACAAATAAGAAAAAAATTAATAAATAAAAGCCTTTGTCGTTATGTACAATTCAACAGATCGCATTACCGAACCAAAATACTTTCATATAAACATAAAAAAAGTAGTGAGGTGAAGGAAGAGAATGGCATTCGCTCTAAGTCTAGGACCACGTCACAATCGCTACAAACTCCGATCCATGCAAGAAAAGCGGAGCGCTTCCACAGAATAAAGTGTCTGAAGGTGAAAGAGACGATATGGCACAGTTACTAAAAACACAGACACCAACGTAGTGATCAATGGTGAGCGCACGTCACATTCGGGAGCATTTACAGAGACAAACGTCGGCTTTTAAGGACACCTCCAGGACAAAATTACAAGGTTTAGTGTGGACTGATGCATCATGGGGTTTGGCCCTGTAAACCGGTGATTGAGAGCAGTCTGTGCTGTAAGTGTAGGTGTGCATACGGCTCACAGCGCTCAGATGGGCTTCAGCTCAAATAGCATTGTTTTTTATGGCACCGTTTCATTCTGCAGCGCAGGTTGGTTAGTAAGCATCGCTTCCTGTTCACTTCAGTCAATTCAGCGGCCATCGCACACATTTAAAACCAACACGAGAATCACACGATTAATAATAGTAGTCATTCGGTGACACTTTACAATAAGCTCCCAACTGTTAACATGAACTAGCAATTCAAAAGATGTCTTCTGCATTTGTTAATCTTATTTTGAACAAGTATAATATTTAATTTATACTTTATATTTCATTTTTTATAGTTGATTTTATCATGTAATTTTAATAACAATGTAAAATAAAATATAAGTATTAGTAAAAAAAAAAAAAAAAAAATATATATATATATATATATATATATACTTAATTTGATTCAATTTGATTTGAATTTATTATTAAAATCAAGATTATGAAAAATGTATGTATAAAAAAAATTATATATATATATATATATATATATATATATATATATATACACATACACACACACACACACACACACACACACACACGTATACATAATTTTTTTATTTTAATATTATTATTCAAATTATTAAAATCAAATGATTAAATTATTAACAAATACTGTTAATGTTAATTTCAACATTTACTAATACTTATTATATTTAATACAGATTATTATATTTTAATTTAATTTATTAAAATCAATAAATGTATAAATATATATATATATATATATATATATATATATATATTTTTTTTTTTTTTTTTTAATTAATGCAATTTAATAAATGTAAGTATTAGTAAATGTTGAATTTAACATTAACAGTATTTTTGAATTATATATAATTATATAATTATATATATATATATATATATATATATATATATATAATTCAAAAATTCATATTTGTTCATATATATATATATATATATATATATATATATGAACAAATATGAATAAATACTGCTAATGTTAAATTCAACATTTACTAAGACTAATATTTTATTTGAATTTATTATTAAAACCAAGAAATGTAAATATATATTTACATACATTTCTTGATTTTAATAATACATTTAAATGACATTATACAATACATACAAATGATGAAAATCAAATGATGAAAAAAAACCTAACAAATATTAATAAATACTGTTAGTGTTAATATCAAGAAAAAAAAAATATTTTTTTCTTACATACATTTCTTGATTTTAATAATGAATTAAAATTATTAAAATTTAATGGTGAAAAAAATAAAAAATATATACATAAAACATTAACAAATATTAATAAATACTTATTATATTTAATACATTTTATTTGAATTTATTATAAAAAATGTGTATGTGTTTATAAATATATATATATATATATATATATATATAAATAAATACATTTATTTATATATATTAATATATTTGTAATATATTTTTTATTTTAATAAGAAATTTAAATAATTAAAATATTTAAGTGTATATATATATATATATATATATATATATATATGTATATGTATACACACAAACTTCTTGATTTTAATAATAAATTCTAATAAAATATAATAATGTTTATTAATGGTAGTTTATTATTATATATATATATATATATATGTAACATTAAAAAATGTATAATAAATATTGTTAATGTTAAATTCAACATTTACTAATACGTACATTCCATTTAATACATTTTATTATATTTTCTTTGAATTGATTAAATATATATATATATATTTAGACATTAATAATTGTTAGTTACTGTCTGTTTAATGCATCAACTATCATTAACTAATGGGCTCTTATTGTAAAGTGTCACCAATATTAGTGTTTTTTATTTTTATTTATTTTTTGGGTTGTCTTTAACCTGATCAAGTCACATATATCAGCATATTCAGTAGTTTCAGTAAGAAATAAAAAGGTACCAAAAAAAAAAAACACCACAAAATAAGTTAACCTCCAACTTCCCTTTTCCCCTTTGTGCAAATCTATTCCTTTTCACACAAGAATACAAAACAAAACCGAAATTGTAAATCGAGATGCATAATAGCAATGCAATTATTAAATCTCACACAGAAAAAAAAACAATAAAAGGTCCCTGTTGTCTGATGGGCCAATCTTGTGTTTAGTCTTCCTCTGGGAGAGTGATTCACTGAAAGTCAAACGCATGATTCAGTCTGGACTTCATCCGTTCATCCGTTCTCAAAAAATCAGACGTGTTATTTTAGCTTCGGGGGTGAATCAAACCTGACGTCCCAGCCGTTTAGTTAGCGGTTAGAGGGCTAGCGCTGGTCCTGGGAGGCAGTGAGAGGCTCAGGAGGTCAGTTTGGAGTAGCTGGGAGGAGAGAAGCGGCGCCGCAGGTATTTGAGGATGTAGAGCGGCAGACAGCTGATCAGAGTGATGGCCGTCACCTTCCACACGAACGACAGCGTGGCGATGAAATACACATCTGTCAGGGACACAAACGAACATGGCGTTAGTGTGTGGCTTTAACCCTCTGGGGTCGAAGAACGTGCATTTTGGTGCATTTTTTTTAAAGCTCCCTATACAGTGTTGGGGGTAACTTGAGTTACGTAACGCAAGTTACGTAATAATATTACTTTTCTCAAGTAACTAGTAAAGTAACGCAAGTTACGGAATATTACTTTATATTATACTTACTAACTAAGTAACGTAATTAGTTACTTTTTTAGGGAGTAACGCAACATTGTAACGCATTACTTTCCTTAAAAAGTAACTAAGTAACGTAATTAGTGACTTTTTTAGGGAGTAACGCAATACTTTCCATAAAAAGTAACTAAGTAACGTAATTAGTTACTTTTTTGGGGAGTAACGCACTACTTTCCATAAAAAGTAACTAAGTAACGTAATTAGTTACTTTTTTGGGGAGTAACGCAATACTTTCCATAAAAAGTAACTAAGTAACGTAATTAGTTACTTTTTTGGGGAGTAACGCAATATTGTAACGCATTACTTTCCATAAAAAGTAACTAAGTAACGTAATTAGTTACTTTTTTAGGGAGTAACGCAATATTGTAACGCATTACTTTCCATAAAAAGTAACTAAGTAAGGTAATTAGTTACTTTTTTGGGGAGTAACGCAATATTGTAACGCATTACTTTCCATAAAAAGTAACTAAGTAACGTAATTATTAAATTTTTTAGGGAGTAACGCAACATTGTAACGCATTACTTTCCATAAAAAGTAACTAAGTAACGTAATTAGTTACTTTTTTAGGGAGTAACGCAATATTGTAATGCATTACTTTCCATAAAAAGTAACTAAGTAACGTAATTAGTTACTTTTTTAGGGAGTAACGCAACATTGTAACGCATTACTTTCCATAAAAAGTAACTAAGTAACGTAATTATTTACTTTTTTAGGAAGTAACGCAATATTGTAACGCATTACTTCCATAAAAAGTAACTAAGTAACGTAATTAGTTACTTTTTTAGGGAGTAACGCAATATTGTAACGCATTACTTTCCATAAAAAGTAACTAAGTAACGTAATTATTAAATTTTTTAGGGAGTAACGCAACATTGTAACGCATTACTTTCCATAAAAAGTAACTAAGTAACGTAATTAGTTACTTTTTTAGGGAGTAACGCAATATTGTAATGCATTACTTTCCATAAAAAGTAACTAAGTAACGTAATTAGTTACTTTTTTAGGGAGTAACGCAACATTGTAACGCATTACTTTCCATAAAAAGTAACTAAGTAACGTAATTATTTACTTTTTTAGGAAGTAACGCAATATTGTAACGCATTACTTCCATAAAAAGTAACTAAGTAAGGTAATTAGTTACTTTTTTGGGGAGTAACGCAATATTGTAACGCATTACTTTCCATAAAAAGTAACTAAGTAACGTAATTATTAAATTTTTTAGGGAGTAACGCAACATTGTAACGCATTACTTTCCATAAAAAGTAACTAAGTAACGTAATTAGTTACTTTTTTAGGGAGTAACGCAATATTGTAATGCATTACTTTCCATAAAAAGTAACTAAGTAACGTAATTAGTTACTTTTTTAGGGAGTAACGCAACATTGTAACGCATTACTTTCCATAAAAAGTAACTAAGTAACGTAATTATTTACTTTTTTAGGAAGTAACGCAATATTGTAACGCATTACTTCCATAAAAAGTAACTAAGTAACGTAATTAGTTACTTTTTTAGGGAGTAACGCAATATTGTAATGCATTACTTTTAAAAGTAACTTTCCCCAACACTGCCCCTATATAAACTTAAATTACTCCATCAGTTTTGATCGTACAGATAAGATCAATACATCAATCGAATCTGTAAAGGGTCTACGTTTATTTGTACAGACCCATAATAATAATAAAACAGTGAGCTTTTGACAAATAAAGAAAATAAACAATTGGACCCCGTGATCTTCATTTTGAAATGCATCACTTAAATGATCAAATACTCAGTGAAAACAGCACACAGAGACATTATACATACACCTGGAGAAAGCCTGATATTTCTACTTTTAAACGAAGTAAGTGTTATCGAAAACAAATGTGACCCTGGAGCACAAAACCAGTCTTAAGTCACTGGGGTATATTTGTAGCAATAGCCAAAAATGCATTGTATGGGTCAAAATTATGAAAAAAAAATTTATGCCAAAAATCATTAGGATATTAAGTAAAAACCATGTTCTATTAAGATTTTTTGTTAATTTCGAACCACAAATGTATAGAAACTTAATTTTTGGTTAGTAATATGCATTGCTAAGAGCTTCATTTGGACAACTTTAAAGGCGATTTTCTCAATATTTAGATTTTTTTGCACCCTCAGATTGCAGATTTTCAAATAGTTGCATCTCAGCCAAATATTGTCCTATCATAACAAACCATGCATCAATGGAAAGCTTATTTATTCAGCTTTCAGATAATATATAAATCGCAATTTTGAAAAAATTTTGTGGTCCAGGGTCACAAATATTCTGTGATAAAGTAATCCAATGTCCAGTCTATCCCCTTGGAGCTGATTATATTTAATTAGTCGCTGCCCCCGAGTTGCTTTCGCTTTCATATTACAATTATTTTTTTATTCTTTGTGTGTCTCAGGTGTGAATCACTAAATATTCATGACCATTGTCAGTCTCTTGCATATTGCCTTTCCATCACAAAACATATTTTGGTAAATTTACATCAATATATTGTTTTCTTTGAACGAGTGAATGAGATTTTCAGAATTTTGTAGAAAAAACTCTATCCTACCACATCCAGCTCTCAAAAGTCTTGTGAACAAATGTTCTGTATGTGTTTCACGGCCTTATTTAAGTGAATTTAATTTAACCACGCATAAACGTTGTTTTCTCAAAAACACAAACATGTACACTCATGTTGCGTGCATATTATTGTAGCCCAGTTTGTGCTGATTGCAATATCATCTGACTTTAGCCATTAATGTGTTTTTAAGATACTGAAAAATGCACAAATGTCAAGCATGTCAAAACTTCTCCAGGGCCCCAAAACACCCCCAGACCCCAGAGGGTTAACATCTGCTCCTGACGCAATCACACAAACTGGCAGAGTTTTTTCGATCTGGCAAGGGCTAATCTGATTGGCTGGCTTTACGCAATTTCCAGGAGTCCGAGAGGAGATTGTGATTAGTCATGTTTAGAAGATTTGAAACTATTTGGAGGATTTGGAAAGGTTTGAATAGGCCCGAAAGATTACTGGCAAAAGGAAAACTGTTTTGTAGATGGACCAAGAGGATTCAAGTTTTTTTTTTTTTTTTATCTACTAAACACCATTCTAACTCATTTCCAAGATGCTTATATTTACATTTATTTATTTATTTATTCAACAAGTATCTCACGCAATGTGCATTTATATTTATATTTGCATGGTTTTTAATTCATTAATTTTTTTTTATTCATTCTTTATATAAAGTGCTGCCACAAAAAAAAAAAAAACAAAACAAAAAAAAAAACACTGTAGTTTATTTTATTTTTAAAGGATCTCATATTTTTTAAAAATTAAAAGATATATACATATATAAATTAAAATATTTTAAAATATTCTAAAATGAAGTGTAAAATCTTTAATTAATATATATATATATAAAATTAAAATATTTGAAAATATTCTAAAATGAAGTTTAAAATCTTTAATTAAATTTTACATTTTAAATTCAGTTTTTTTATATAAAGTGCTGCCACAAAAAAAAATCATTGTAGTTTATTTTATTTTTTACGGATCTCATTTAAAAAAAATATATATATTTTTTTAAATATTCTAAAATGAATTTTAAAAATCTTTAATTACATTTTTAATTTTAAATTATTTTTTTTTTATATGAAGTGCTGTCACAAAACAAACAAACAAACAAAAAAAACACACTGTAGTTTATTTTATTTTTTACGGATCTCATTTAAAAAAAATATATATTTTTTTTTAAATATTCTAAAATGAATTTTAAAAATCTTTAATTACATTTTTAATTTTAAATTATTTTTTTTTTATATGAAGTGCTGTCACAAAAAATAACAACAAAACAAAACACTGCAGTTTATTTTATTTTTTAAGGATCTCCTATTTAAAAAATGTAAAATATATACATAAAAAATATTAAAATATTTAAAAATATACTAAAATGAATAAAAAGAAAACTTTAATTACATATTTAATTTTAAATTTCACTAATTTGTTATTTATTTATTAATTTATTCTGAGTGATAATGCTGGGCAAATTTAAATAAAAAATTAAATAAAATGATAAAAAATCTGTCTGATTGTGGTATCAAGTATTTCAGATCTGAAAGTAACACTATTTAACTTAACTAACCAAAAATATTACAGATTTTTTACCAGCTAGTCGCCAAAGCAGAAGCAAAATGTAGTTTAAGTTATTATATATATATATATAAACACTACATAGATTTTAAGTAAAAAAACAAACAAACATTTATTTACACTATAAACATTTTTTATGTTTTTTTTACATTTATACACAAATTTTACATTTTTGGGTAGGTAAGATTTAGTCTCTTTTGCTCACCAAAGCTGCTTTTATTTGATTAAAAATACCATAAAAACTAATATTTTTTAATATTATTCCAATTTAATGTCTTTTATTTGAATATCTGTTCAAACGTAATTTATTCCTGTGATCAAAGCTGAATTTTCAGCATCATTACTTTAGTCTTCAGTGTCTCCAGAAATCACTGTAATATGTTGAATTGCTGTTCAGGAAACATCTCTTATTATAATGAGTGTTGACTTTGGCATTGGCATGTGTGACACAGATCATGCTGTCGATGTCCAACAACATCCAAAAGTCTGGTCTGTTTCATGTTTTGCGTAAAAGTCTTTCCCATCAACGGTTTTGTTCTATTCTTGTGACGAAATTTAAAGTCCCTGCTGAATAAGCTTCTGGCTGCTTTTTAGAGTTTCATTCCCGGAAACGTAGGGAACGACACCAAGACGGCGCTTGTGAAACGCTCTCAGACCGCAGTCGGGTCAGCAGAAGCTCAGAAAGCGTCTTTATTGAATGTGGTCAGGTGCCACACTCATCGGCATTACTGGAAATGCACTTGTTGGTGGGCTGTGAACGTGAGCCTGAGACGGACACAAGTCATCGCCACCATCATGGATCCATCAGCTTCACTGCCAGGATATGCTCAATAACCAACGCTTCAAGAGACGGTGGTGGGCAAAAGGAAAAGCTCTTATTAAGTCAGAAACTCGCACTTCTGAGAACATCAGTCTTTTTTTCTGAGAATACATATATCTTTGCATTTATTTATTTAATTTTTTAAACAAGTATCTCATTCAATGTGCATTTAAAAAATGTGTCAAATATACATATATCAGAAAAAAAATTATCGTCATTTTTAATTACATTTTCAAATTTTTATTCATTTTCCAAATTTTTTTATATAAAGTGCTGCCACACAAATTTTTATTTTTTATTTTTTAAGGATCTCATATTTAAAAAAAATAAAATATTACAAAAAAAAAAAATCACTGTAGTTTATTTTATTTTTTAAGGATCTCATATTTAAAAAAAAAATAAGTTGGGTTGAAGCTCTTATTAAGTCAGAAACTCGCACTTCTGAGAACATCAGTCTTTTTTTCTGAGAATACATATATCTTAGCATTTATTTATTTAATTTTTTAAACAAGTATCTCATTCAATGTGCATTTAAAAAATGTGTCAAATATACATATATCGGAAAAAAAATTAATCGTCATTTTTAATTACATTTTCAAATTTTTATTTTCAAAAAAAAAAAAAAAAAAAAAATCACTGTAGTTTATTTTATTTTTATTTTTTAAGGATCTTATATATTTAAAAAAAAAAATAAAAGATTTAAAAATATTCTAAAATGAATTTTAAAAATCTTTAATTACATTTTAAATTCAGTTTTTTTATATAAAGTGCTGCCAAAAAAAAAAAAAATCACTGTAGTTTATTTTATTTTTTAAGGATCTCATATTTTTAAAAAAATACAAAATAAAATATTTGAAAATACTCTAAAATTAATTTTAAAAATCTTTAATTACAGTACAAAAACAGTAGTTCATTTTATTTTTATTTTTTAAGGATCTCATATTTAAAAAAAATAAATAATAAGTTGGGTTGAAGCTCTTATTAAGTCAGAAACTCGCACTTCTGAGAACATCAGTCTTTTTTTCTGAGAATACATATATCTTTGCATTTATTTATTTAATTTTTTAAACAAGTATCTCATTCAATGTGCATTTAAAAAAATGTGTCAAATATACATATATCGGGAAAAAATTTAATCGTCATTTTTAATTACATTTTCAAACTTTTATTTTCACATTTTTTTATATAAAGTGCTGCCACAAAAAAAAAAAATGAAAAAATAAAAAAAATCACTGTAGTTTATTTTATTTTTATTTTTTAAGGATCTTATATTTAAAAAAAAAAAAAAAAGATTTAAAAATATTCTAAAATGAATTTTAAAAATCTTTAATTACATTTTCACATTTTTATTTTCAATTTTTTTTTATAAAAAGTGCTGCCACAAAAAAAAAAAAAAAAACTATCACTGTAGTTTATTTTATTTTTATTTTTTAAGGATCTTATATTTTTTAAAAAATATATATATATTTTAAAATATTCTAAAATGAATTTTAAAAATCTTAATTACATTTTCACATTTTTATTTTCAATTTTTTTTTATATAAAGTGCTGCCACAAAAAAAAAAATCACTGTAGTTTATTTTATTTTTTAAGGATCTCATATTTAAAAACAATAAAAAATAAAATATTTAAAAATACTCTAAAATGAATTTTTAATTACATTTTAAATTCAGTTTTTTATATAAAGTGCTGCCACAAAAAAACAAAAACAAAAAAAAAACAAAAAAAACAAAAACAAAATAGTAGTTTATTTTATTTTTTAAGGATCTCATATTTTAAAAAAATAAATAATAAGTTGGGTTGAAGCTCTTATTAAGTCAAAAACTCGCACTTCTGAGAACATCAGTCTTTTTTTCAGAGAATACATATATCTTAGCATTTATTTATTTAATTTTTTAAACAAGTATCTCATTCAATGTGCATTTAAAAAATGTGTTAAATATACATGTATCAGAAAAAAAAATTATCGTCATTTTTAATTACATTTTCAAATTTTTATTCATTTTCCAATTTTTTTTATATAAAGTGCTGCCACACAAAAAAAAAAAATTTATTTTTTAAGGATCTCATATTTAAAAAAAAAAAAAAAAAAAAATCACTGTAGTTTATTTTATTTTTTAAGGATCTCATATTAAAAAAAAAAAAAAAAATTAAAAATACTCTAAAAAGAATTTTAAAAATCTTTAATTACATTTTAAATTCAGTTTTTTATATAAAGTGCTGCCACAAAAAAAAACAACAAAAAAAAAAACAAAAAAACAAAACAAAATAGTAGTTTATTTTATTTTTTAAGGATCTCATATTTTAAAAAAATAAATAATAAGTTGGGTTGAAGCTCTTATTAAGTCAGAAACTCGCACTTCTGAGAACATCAGTCTTTTTTTCTGAGAATACATATATCTTTGCATTTATTTATTTAAATTTTTAAACAAGTATCTCATTCAATGTGCATTTAAAAAATGTGTCAAATATACATATATCAGAAAAAAATTTAATCGTCATTTTTAATTACATTTTCAAACTTTTATTTTCACATTTTTTTATATAAAGTGCTGCCACAAAAAAAAAAATAAAAAAATTAAAAAAATCACTGTAGTTTATTTTATTTTTATTTTTTAAGGATCTTATATTTAAAAAAAAATAAAAGATTTAAAAATATTCTAAAATGAATTTTAAAAATCTTTAATTACATTTTCACATTTTTATTTTAAATTTTTTTTTATAAAAAGTGCTGTCACAAAAAAAAAAAAAAAAAAACTATCACTGTAGTTTATTTTATTTTTATTTTTTAAGGATCTTATATTTTTAAAAATATATATATATATTTTAAAATATTCTAAAATGAATTTTAAAAATCTTAATTACATTTTCATATTTTTATTTTCAATTTTTTTTTATATAAAGTGCTGCCACAAAAAAAAAAATCACTGTAGTTTATTTTATTTTTTAAGGATCTCATATTTAAAAACAATAAAAAATAAAATATTTAAAAATACTCTAAAATGAATTTTAAAAATCTTTAATTACATTTTAAATTTTTATTCATTGTCCAAATTTTTTTATATAAAGTGCTGCCACACAAAAAAAAATATTTTATTTTTTAAGGATCTCATATTTAAAAAAAAAAAAATAAATAATCACTGTAGTTTATTTTATTTTTTAAGGATCTCATATTTAAAAAAAAAAAAAAAAAAAAAATATTAAAAATACTCTAAAATGAATTTTAAAAATCTTTAATTACATTTTAAATTCAGTTTTTTATATAAAGTGCTGCCACAAAAAAAAAAAACAAAAAAAAATAGTAGTTTATTTTATTTTTTAAGGATCTCATATTTTAAAAAAATAAATAATAAGTTGGGTTGAAGCTCTTATTAAGTCAGAAACTCGCACTTCTGAGAACATCAGTCTTTAATTACATTTTCAAATTTTTATTCATTTTCCAAATTTTTTTATATAAAGTGCTGCCACACAAAAAAAAATATTTTATTTTTGAAGGATCTCATATTTAAAAAAAAAATATTTAAAAATATTCTAAAATTAATTGTAAAAATCTTTAATTACATTTTAATTTCAAATTCAGTTTTTTTATATAAAGTGCTGCCACAAAAAAAAACCAAAAAAAAAAAACCAAAAAAAAAAACAATAAAACACTGTAGTTTATTTTATTTGTATTTTTTAAGGATCTCATATTTTAAAAAAATAAATAAGTTGGGTTGAAGCTCTTAAGTCAGAAACTCGCACTTCTGAGAACATCTTTTTTTCTGAGAAAAGAAGTCAGAATTGCGAGTTTATATATTAGCATTTATTTATTTTTAACAAGTATCTCATTCAATGTGTATTTAAAAAATGTGTCAAATATACATATATCGGAAAAAAAAATTATCGTCATTTTTAATTACATTTTCACATATTTATTTTATTTTATTTATTTTCCAAATTTTTTTATATAAAAAATGAATTTTAAAAATCTTTAATTACATTTTAAATTCAGTTTTTTATATAAAGTGCTGCCACAAAAAAAAACCAAAAAAAAAAAAAACAGTAGTTTATTTTATTTTTACAGGATCTCATATTTAAAAAAATAAATAATAAGTTGGGTTGAAGCTCTTATTAAGTCAGAAACTCGCACTTCTGAGAACATCAGTCTTTTTATTTATTTTGCTTTAAATAAAATTTTCTTTAAATAAATATACATCTTAATTTAAAATAAAATAAAACGTCTGGGACCAAATATTTTTTAGCATTTTTGAGCAAAATTTTATTCAAATTTTTTATTATATGATACCAATTTTACTTATTTATT
>CM065132.1:1155000-1202500 GCA_033026305.1 Cirrhinus molitorella
ATTAGAAAGTTACTAGCATGTTATTAACATGATTAGCAAAGGTACTAGCATGCTGTTAGCATTAATTTAGAACGATTAGCAAGTTTCTAACATATTTCTAAAATGACTAGCATGTTGTTAGCATGTTTCCAGCATGACTAGCATTTTGCAAGCATGATTAGCATTTTACTAGGATGTTGCAAGCATGTTTCTAACATGATTAGCAAGTTACTAGCATGTTGTTAACATGATTAGCAAAGGTACTAGCATGCTGTTAGCATTAATTTAGAACGATTAGCAAGTTTCTAACATTTCTAACATGACTAGCATGTTGTTAGCATGTTTCCAACATGACTAGCATTTTGCAAGCATGATTAGCATTTTTCCAGCATGACTAGCATTTTGCAAGCATGATTAGAAAGTTATCAACATGTTAACTTGATTAGCATGCTGTTAGCATTCATTTAGAAGGATTCACAAGTTTCTAACAAATTTCTAAAATGACTAGCATTTTTCTAGTATGTTTCTAACATGCTTAGCAAGTTATTAGCAAGTTACTAGCATGTTTCTAGCCTGATTAGCAAGTTACTAGGATGTTGTTGGTATGATTAACAAGTTACTAGGATGTTGCTAGCATGTTTCTAACATGATTAGCAAGTTATTAGCATGTTGTTGGTATGATTAACAAGTTGCTAGCATGTTGTAAGCATGTTTCTAACATGTCTAGCATTTTGGAAGCATGATTAGCATTTTACTAAGATATTGCTAGCATGTTTCTAACATGATTAGAAAGTTAATAGCATGTTATTAACATGATTAGCAAAGGTACTAACATGCTGTTAGCATTAATTTAGAACGATTAGCAAGTTTCTAACATTTCTAACATGACTAGCATGTTGTTAGCATGTTTCCAGCATGACTAGCATTTTGGAAGCATGATTAGCATTTTACTAAGATATTGCTAGCATGTTTCTAACATGATTAGAAAGTTAATAGCATGTTATTAACATGATTAGCAAAGGTACTAGCATGCTGTTAGCATTCATTTAGAATGATTAGCAAGTTTCTAACATATTTCTAACATTACTAGTATGTTGTTAGCATGTTTCCAGCATTACTAGCATTTTGGAAGCATGATTAGCATTTTACTAAGATATTGCTAGCATGTTTCTAACATGATTAGAAAGTTAATAGCATGTTATTAACATGATTAGCAAAGGTACTAGCATGCTGTTAGCATTAATTTAGAACGATTAGCAAGTTTCTAACATATTTCTAACATGACTAGTATGTTGTTAGCATGTTTCCAGCATGACTAGCATTTTGCAAGCATGATTAGCATTTTACTAGGATGTTGCTAGCATGTTTCTAGCCTGATTTGCAAGTTGCTGGCTTGTTGCTAACATGAGGGATACTGAAAACTACCTCTGAAAGAAGTGAGGAAAGACCTAGCGCAGTCGAACATAAACAGAATCACCTAAACGAACCACGCCACACTGAGACATTTACACACAAAGACTGTGTGATTGGACTATTGTAGACACTCACACAAATACACTATTCAGAAAACACATGTGGGTTTGTTTGGATGAAACAACATTCATATTTGCTGCAGTTTTCTTAAAGGAGAAGCTCACTTCCAGAACTAAAGTGTACAGATAATGTACTCAACCCCTTGTCATCAAAGGTGTTCATGTCTTTCCTTCTATAGTCGTAAAGAAATTATGTCTTTTGAGGCAAACATTTCAGGATTTCTCTCCATATAATGGACTTGAGAAAGCCGGACCAGAAAGTTTAAAAGTTTAAAAAGTTTAGGAAGTTTTAAAAAGTTTAATTTTTTAAGTTTAAAGTAATTTTAAAAGCGTTAATGTTTGATAGATATATAGATAGACAGCATATCAGTAGTATGTTGCTAACATGATTAGCATGTTTCTAGCATGTTGTTAACATTAATTCTAACATGATTAACAAGTTTCTAGCATATTTCTAACATGATTAGCATTTTGCTAACATGTTTCTAACATGACTAACATGTTTTAGCATGATCAACAAGTTACTAGCATTTTGTTATCATGTTTCTACCATGACTAGAATGTTGTTAGCATGATTAGCATGTTACTAGAATGTTGCTAGCATGATTCTAACATGATTAGCAAGTTGCTAGCATGTTAGCATGATTCTTGTACAATTAGCAAGTTTATAACATTTGTAACATGATTAGCATTTTACTAGCATGTTTTAACATGATCAACAAGTTGATAGCATGTTTCTAACATAATAAGCAAGTTGCTGGCTTGTTGCTAACATGTTTCTAACATGATTAGCATGTTGCTAGCTTGATTCTAGCATGATTAGCATGTTGTTAGCATGATTAGCAAGTTACTAGCATGTTGTTAGCAGATTAGCAAATTACTAGCATGTTATTAACCTGATTAGCAAGTTGCCGGTTTGTTGCTAACATGTTTCTAGCATGATTAGCATGTTGCTAGCTTGATTCTAGCATGATTAGCATGTTGTTAGCATGATTAGCAAGTTACTAGCATGTTGTTAACATGATTAGCAAGTTACTAGCATGTTGTTAGCATGATTAGCAAGTTACTAGCATGTTATTAGCCTGATTAGCAAGTTGCTGGTTTGTTGCTAACATGTTTCTAGCATGATTAGCATGTTGACAGCATGTTTCTAACATGATTAGCAAGTTACTAACATGTTGTTAGCATGTTTCTACCATGACTAGCATGTTGCTAGCATGATCAGCATCTTACTAGAATGTTGCTAACATGATTCTAACATGATTAGCATGTTGCTTGCATGATTAGCAAGTTACTATCACATTGTTAGCATGATTAGCAAGTTACTAGCACGTTGTTAGCATGATTAGCAAGTTACTAGTATGCTGTTAGCATGTTGCTAGCATGACTAACATGTTGCTAGCATGACGCTAACATGTTTCTAGCATGATTAGCATGTCACTAGCATTTTGCTAGCTTGACTAACATGATTAGCATGCTGCTAGCATAATTAGCATTTTGCTAGCATGATTCTAGCATGATTAGCATTTTGCTAGCATGTTTCTAGCATGATTAGCATTTGCTTACCTTGGTAGATACTGATCAGGACCCATATTAAGAAGGTTTTGAATGAAAGAGGCCGACCCTGAAAATAATGACAAATAATATATTTTTTAAAAAGATGCATTAATTTAATGTATAAACAGTCTTGGTTGAGATTAATGAGATTAACAGATACCTTTAGGAGGTCCTTGTAAAGTTCAGGGTATAACATGGCCACCTCAGACTTGACATCTTTATCCAAAACCAGAGAGAAAACAGGGAACATGGTGTAGATAGTGGAGTATCTGTAAAGAGCATAATATAATATAATATAATATAATATAATATAATATTGCATTTATTTGATCTAAAATACAGTAAAAACTGTAACAATAAAAAAAAAACATTGAAAATGATGCAATTATTTGAAAACAGTTTAAATAACACTATAATAAACGTAATAATATTTAACAATATATACATCGCTGGTAATCAATTATCAATATTATTTTTTTATTTATTTTAATATTAATGTATTCAATTAAAATATTTTATTTTATTAAATTATTTTATTATTTTTATTTATTATTTTAATTTTATTTTAAAATTATTTTAAAATTTATATTAAATGAATTAATTTCATTTCAAATAAAAAGGTCTTACTGTCACTTCTGATCAATTTAATGCACTCTTAGTGTATGAAATTAATTATTAATTTATTTATTAATAAATACAAATTTCTTTATATATATATATATATATATATATATATATATATATATACACACACATACTGTACATGTGCAAAATATGAAGCAGCACAACTGTCTTCAACATCAATAATAGTAAGAAATGTGTACATTATTTTTAAATATTATGTGTGTGTAAAAATTATATTGTACATGCAATTTTTATTATATATATATTTTTAACTATTAAATTATTTTCTATAAATATCTCAAAATATCCAGTAACATTTATAACTTTTCATGAAAATAAAGAAAATAATATTTGCAATAATTATATGGACTGTTTAAATATTACATATTTAATTACTTTTTAAAGGCAATAATTGAAAACATGATTAAGCTCTGACATTTACTAGCAAATAACAGTAAAATGCATCAAATAAATAAAAGCTCAAAATATCGCTAACATTTATTATGTTTAATAAATAAATCATATTTGCAGTAATGATATTAACTATTTACATTTTAAATATTAAATAATTTTCTATAAATAATAGCTCCAAAAAGTATATATATATTTACATATTACATTTTGAATTATTTTCTTTTAAAAAAATACATTAAAATATACAGTAATTTTGTTTATGTTTTTGCTTCCCAAACCAACAGACCAATGATTTTCAAAATAAATAAATAAATAAAAATAATAATAATAATAAAAATATATTTCATAGCAAAGCATAAGTATGAAAAAAAAAATTGATTATTTTGATGATTTTTCACGCTTTTCTAAGACTTTTTAAAACTTTTTCAGTGCAGGAAAATAATAGCTTAAAATATCCAGTAACATTTAACAGTAAAAAAAAATAAATAAATAAAAATGCATAATTTTATGTTTTTGGGGAATGTCAAATGGGGAAAAAAAGTCATAATGCAGTCATAAAATACAGTATAAAGGCAATTAAATTTCATAGCAAATCATAAGTAGAAAAAACAACCTTATATGTTTTATGTGGACTATTTTGGCGGTTTTTCGTGTTTTTCTATCTTTTCCAGTGAAAGAAATTCTTTCTGAGGCAATAATTGAAAATATGATTAAGCTCTGACATTTACCAGTGAATAACAGTAAAATGCACCAAATAAATAAATCACATTTGCAGTAATGATATTAACTATTTACATTTTAAATATTATTTTCTATAAATAATAGCTCCAAAAAGTATATATATATATATATATATATATATATATATATATATATATATATTTACATATAACATTTATAATATATTTACATATAAATATATTTACATATAACATTTATAATTTTTTTTTTAAATACATTAAAATATACAGTAATTTTGTTTATGTTTTTGCTTCCCAAACCAACTGACCAATGATTTTCCACAACAATAATAATAATAATAATAATAAAAATATATTTCTTAGCAAAGCATAAGTACGAAAAAAAAAAAAAGATTATTTTGATGATTTTTCACACTAAATTTCATAGCAAATCATAAGTAGAAAAAACAACCTTATATGTTTTATGTGGACTGGTTTTTTCGTGTTTTTCTATCTTTTCCAGTGGAGGAAATTCTTTCTGAGGCAATAATTGAAAACATGATTAAGCTCTGACATTTACCAGCGAATAACAGTGAACTGCGCCAAATGTAGTAAAGTTTTAGACATTTGTCTCGCTTGTGTTTTATATGCAGAGTTTCGAAGCGCTAGATCTAGATTGACATCTGTACTAGTTGAATCTGTATGGTTTCATCTTCTTGTCCTGTCTTGGTGGAGGGTTTCATCATTTTCCCTGAATTAGACGAGACCTAAGTCTATCCTCTTTAACCCCTTGTTCGCTCCAGACTCCACAAAGAG
The DNA here is from genome assembly GCA_033026305.1 of Cirrhinus molitorella. Taxonomy (NCBI): domain Eukaryota; kingdom Metazoa; phylum Chordata; class Actinopteri; order Cypriniformes; family Cyprinidae; genus Cirrhinus; species Cirrhinus molitorella. Next base: position 1,160,603 of record CM065132.1, read on the forward strand.
TCTTTTGATGTGCGCTGGATCTGGCGCTCTTCTTCGAGTTTAGTGGCCATGACTTTTGATGGAACAAACCCCTCAGCGATCCTCAAATGTCAGAGCTGTCTGAAACACATGGCTGAAATGCCAGCGAGATTTCAGCGAGTGCAAATGAGTCATCAGCACTCACACACACACACACACACACACACACACACACACACACACTCACCCGATAATCAGGAAGCCCTGATAAAGTGGAACAGATGCAAAGTAGAAGACAGAGGAGAACACGGCCTGCGAAAACATCAGCACAAACATTAGACACACGGCAAACTGAGGCATGCAATATTCAATGCTAAAATTCATGCTTTAGATACTATGACAAATATATATCTTCAGATGCATGTCCTGAAAACTTTAGTATAACCATATTATCATTTTAAGCAAGCATATGTATAAATATAGATATTTTTGGAAATAAATTAATTAAATAAAACAGAAAAAATAATATATATATATATATATATATATATATATAAAATGAACAAAATATTAAATTACTATGGTATCACGTCTAAACGAAACATTTTCATAATATTGAAAGAAAATATGGATTATAATAATTAGATTATGAAATATAATAAAATAATAATAATAAAAAACTATGTAATAAAGTACATATTATAGGTAAATATAAATTAACAAACAAATAAATAAATAAATAAAAATGACATATCACAGTATTACCGTATCATTTTGTACACGCTACAAAATATAATTAATTATAATAATAAAATTGCAGTGATATAAATATTATTATACATAATATTATGTCATTATAATAAAATAGAATTAATTAAAAATAAAACAAATTAAAACAAAATAACAAATATACATAAATAAATAACAGTATAATTATATATCTAAATAAACATGGAATTACAATTGTACACAAAATACATTTACTTTTTTTTATTATAACAATATAATAAATAAATATTATAGGTAATTATAAATAAATAAATATCACAGTATCACCATATTATCATGTCTTAAAAAACACAGAATTTACATTTTGTACACGCTAAATAATATAATTATAATAATAAAATTACAATGACATATATAAATATTATATAAAAAACTATTATTGTTTATATTATGTCATTATAATAAAATATAATTAATATACTAATTAATATAATTCATTCCAAATATAAAATAATAAAACATAATACCATAACATAATAAAATAATAATAAAAAATAAAAATATTAGATATTATATTACTGGCAATTAAAAATATAAATAAATAAATAAATAAATAAATATCACTGTATTACCATATTATTATATATATTAAAAAAAAAACAGACTTATGCGCTTTAAAGTCCGGTTCTGAATCAAACGATTCGCATACGCGCTTTAAAGTCCGTTTCTGAATCAAACGATTCGCATACACGCTTTAAAGTCCGGTTCTGAATCAAATGATTCGCCATACGCGCTTTAAAATCCGTTTCTGAATCAAACGATTCGCATACACGCTTTAAAGTCCGGTTCTGAACCAAACGATTCCCATACACGCTTTAAAATCCGTTTCTGAATCAAACGATTCGCATACGCGCTTTAAAGTCCGGTTCTGAATCAAACGATTCGCATACACGCTTTAAAATCCGTTTCTGAATCAAACGATTCGCATACACGCTTTAAAGTCCGTTTCTGAATCAAACGATTCGCATACACGCTTTAAAGTCCGGTTCTGAACCAAAGGATTCGCATACGCGCTTTAAAGTCCGGTTCTGAACCAAACGATTCGCATACGCGCTTTAAAGTCCGGTTCTGAACCAAACGATTCGCATACGCGCTTTAAAGTCCGGTTCTGAACCAAACGATTCGCATACGCGCTTTAAAGTCCGGTTCTGAACCAAACGATTCCCATACGCGCTTTAAAGTCCGGTTCTGAATCAAACGATTCGCATACGCGCTTTAAAGTCCGTTTCTGAATCAAACGATTCGCATACGCGTTTTAAAGTCCGGTTCTGAATCAAACGATTCGCATACGCGCTTTAAAGTCCGTTTCTGAATCAAACGATTCGCATACGCGTTTTAAAGTCCGGTTCTGAATCAAACGATTCGCATACGCGCTTTAAAGTCCGTTTCTGAATCAAACGATTCGCATACGCGCTTTAAAGTCCGTTTCTGAATCAAACGATTCGCATACGCGCTTTAAAGTCCGTTTCTGAATCAAACGATTCGCATACGCGCTTTAAAGTCCGTTTCTGAATCAAACGATTCGCATACGCGCTTTAAAGTCCGTTTCTGAATCAAACGATTCGCATACGCGCTTTAAAGACCGGTTCTGAATCAAACGATTCGCATACACGCTTTAAAATCCGTTTCTGAATCAAACGATTCGCATACACGCTTTAAAGTCCGGTTCTGAATCAAACGATTCGCATACGCGCTTTAAAATCCGGTTCTGAATCAAACGATTCGCATACGCGCTTTAAAATCCGTTTCTGAATCAAACGATTCGCACACGCTTTAAAGTCCGGTTCTGAATCAAACGATTCGCATACACGCTTTAAAATCCGTTTCTGAATCAAACGATTCGCATACACGCTTTAAAGTCCGGTTCTGAATCAAACGATTCACACACGCTTTAAAGTCCGGTTCTGAATCAAACGATTCGCATACGCGCTTTAAAATCCGTTTCTGAATCAAACGATTCGCACACGCTTTAAAGTCCGGTTCTGAATCAAACGATTCGCATACGCGCTTTAAAGTCCGGTTCTGAATCAAACGATTCCCATACGCGCTTTAAAGTCCGGTTCTGAATCAAACGATTCCCATACGCGCTTTAAAGTCCGGTTCTGAATCAAATGATTCCCATACACGCTTTAAACTCAGTTTCTGAATCAAATGATTCGCATACACGCTTTAAAATCCTGTTCTGAACCAAACGATTCGCATACGCGCTTCAAACTCCGGTTCTGAATCAAACGATTCGCATATGCGCTTTAAAATCCGGTTCTGAATCAAACGATTCCCATACGCGCTTTAAAATCCGGTTCTGAATCAAACGATTCGCACACGCTTTAAACCCCGGTTCTGAATAAAACGATTCGCACACGCTTTAAAGTCCGGTTCTGAATCAAACGATTCGCATACGCGCTTTAAAATCCGTTTCTGAATCAAACGATTCGCACACGCTTTAAAGTCCGGTTCTGAATCAAACGATTCGCATACACGCTTTAAAGTCCGGTTCTGAATCAAACGATTCGCACACGCTTTAAAGTCCGGTTCTGAATCAAACGATTCCCATACGCGCTTTAAAATCCGGTTCTGAATCAAACGATTCGCATACACGCTTTAAAGTCCGGTTCTGAATCAAACGATTCGCATACACGCTTTAAAGTCCGGTTCTGAATCAAACGATTCGCACACGCTTTAAAATCCGTTTCTGAATCAAACGATTCGCACACGCTTTAAAGTCCGGTTCTGAATCAAACGATTCGCATACACGCTTTAAAATCCGTTTCTGAATCAAACGATTCGCACACGCTTTAAAGTCCGGTTCTGAATCAAACGATTCCCATACGCGCTTTAAAGTCCGGTTCTGAATCAAATGATTCCCATACACGCTTTAAACTCAGTTTCTGAATCAAATGATTCGCATACACGCTTTAAAATCCTGTTCTGAACCAAACGATTCGCATACGCGCTTCAAACTCCGGTTCTGAATCAAACGATTCGCATATGCGCTTTAAAATCCGGTTCTGAATCAAACGATTCCCATACGCGCTTTAAAATCCGGTTCTGAATCAAACGATTCGCACACGCTTTAAACCCCGGTTCTGAATAAAACGATTCGCACACGCTTTAAAGTCCGGTTCTGAATCAAACGATTCGCATACGCGCTTTAAAATCCGTTTCTGAATCAAACGATTCGCACACGCTTTAAAGTCCGGTTCTGAATCAAACGATTCGCATACGCGCTTTAAAATCCGTTTCTGAATCAAACGATTCGCACACGCTTTAAAGTCCGGTTCTGAATCAAACGATTCGCATACACGCTTTAAAATCCGTTTCTGAATCAAACGATTCGCATACACGCTTTAAAGTCCGGTTCTGAATCAAACGATTCGCACACGCTTTAAAGTCCGGTTCTGAATCAAACGATTCGCATACACGCTTTAAAATCCGTTTCTGAATCAAACGATTCGCATACACGCTTTAAAGTCCGGTTCTGAATCAAACGATTCGCACACGCTTTAAAGTCCGGTTCTGAATCAAACGATTCGCATACGCGCTTTAAAATCCGTTTCTGAATCAAACGATTCGCACACGCTTTAAAGTCCGGTTCTGAATCAAACGATTCGCATACACGCTTTAAAATACGGTTCTGAATCAAACGATTCCCATACGCGCTTTAAAGTCCGGTTCTGAATCAAATGATTCGCATACACGCTTTAAAGTCCGGTTCTGAATCAAACGATTCGCACACGCTTTAAAGTCCGGTTCTGAATCAAATGATTCGCATACACGCTTTAAAGTCCGGTTCTGAATCAAACGATTCGCACACGCTTCAAAGTCCGGTTCTGAATCAAACGATTCGCACACGCTTTAAAGTCCGGTTCTGAATCAAACGATTCCCATACGTGCTTTAAAGTCCGGTTCTGAATCAAATGATTCCCATACACGCTTTAAACTCAGTTTCTGAATCAAATGATTCGCATACACGCTTTAAACTCAGTTTCTGAATCAAATGATTCCCATACACGCTTTAAACTCAGTTTCTGAATCAAATGATTCGCATACATGCTTTAAAGTCCGGTTCTGAATCAAATGATTCGCATACACGCTTTAAAGTCCGGTTCTGAATCAAATGATTCGCATACACGCTTTAAAGTCCGGTTCTGAATCAAATGATTCGCATACACGCTTTAAAGTCCGGTTCTGAATCAAACGATTCGCACACGCTTTAAAGTCCGGTTCTGAATCAAACGATTCGCACACGCTTTAAAGTCCGGTTCTGAATCAAACGATTCGCACACGCTTTAAAGTCCGGTTCTGAATCAAACGATTCGCACACGCTTTAAAGTCCGGTTCTGAATCAAATGATTCCCATACGTGCTTTAAACTCAGTTTCTGAATCAAATGATTCCCATACACGCTTTAAACTCAGTTTCTGAATCAAATGATTCGCATACACGCTTTAAAATCCGGTTCTGAACCAAACGATTCGCATACACGCTTCAAACTCCGGTTCTGAATCAAACGATTCGCATACGTGCTTTAAAATCCGGTTCTGAATCAAACGATTCCCATACGTGCATTAAAATCCGGTTCTGAATCAAACGATTCGCACACGCTTTAAAGGCTGGTTCTGAATCATAATGGCATTATAACGGTAATATTGTGGTAAATTAAGTTACTAAAACCTCATTCCTGTGAGACGCTGTATATCAGAGGCAGCAGTAAACTAACACAAATGTTAGTTTTGTCTGAAACGTGTTTCTTTCTTTTAAAACCCTCATGGCTGCTGTGTTTCTGAGCAGCTCAAGTGATTGATGATTGATGGATAATGACTGCAGCAGACGCTATACCTGCATGGTGCTGATGCAGAGACTGCGGTGGATGACGAACTGGCTGAGCGCAGCCGAGCGCTTGTAGCTGTTTCTGCCGTGGACCATGAGCAGTCTGCCCAAGTGCTTAAACTGAGTGATGGAGAAATCCGCAGCCAGAGACGCCTGCTTCCCTTCCTGCGCACAGACAAACAAACAAACGGCTCACACACAGATTCTGGACCATCGGCGAGGATGTTTTCTAGATTAAGCCGGGCCTAAATTAAACATCTTCGGATCGCTGCTGGTTCAGGAGACTTGGAATACAAACAGCGGCCCACGCGACCGCCTCAGGTCCATCCGGGTTTGAGCGCCGTTAGTCACCAATGACTCAGTATCAATTAACTGTGCCATAACGTCTCATTTCGATGACCTGGACAGCCACAACTGGGTCAAGTTTGGACGTGTAGCATTTGAGGTATATTTAGACTCGTAAAGCGTCTGACGTCTAAACTGGACGTCCACCTCAAGGCTGGATTGCTGAAATCAGAGCATCCTGAAATAAACAACGGCGAGTCACTGCAGCTTCTTAGTTTCTTTTGAAATCTTTGGTCAATGTAGCTAGGTAAATAAAATAAAATGAAATGAAATGAAATGAAATCCTAGCTGAATGATTTATAATAATTAAATTAATTACATTAAATTAAATGTAATTAAATTAAATTCTAGCTGAATGATTTATAATAAAATTAAATCAATTAAAAAATCATACAAATGTAAATAAATGATTATTAGTAAATACAGCTAAACTATTATATCATTAGTATTTATATAAAAAAATGTAAATTGTATAAAACTGTATAAAACTGTAAATAAATAATTAAATAGTTATAGATTAAATAGTTGAACTGTACATATTCAAATTTTTGATATTAAGATGGATGGTTCTGGTCTTGATTCATCAAAACAGCTCAGAATATGAAAAACTATTAAGTATTATAATAAATAAAAAATTTAAAAAAATTGGTCAGTACAGCTAGGTTTAGAAAAACTATCATATCCCTGGCTGAACTATTTATATAACATAAAAAAAAAATCCAGATGAAATAAATGTAAATAAACAGTAAAAACAATTATTATGACTAAATGGCTAATTTAAAAATTAAAAACTATTAAGTATTATAATTACAAAATCACAATACATTTTTTTAAAAATAAAATAAAAATTGTTAATAAATCATAATAATAATAATAATAATAATAAATTGCTATTTTAAAAATTAATAAAATACAGTCTTGATTCATCAAACCAGTTCAGAATATGAAAAAAAAAACAAACAAACTATTAAGTATAATAATAATAATAAAAAATAAAAATTGGTCAATACAGCTAGTATTATGAATAACTAGTATATCCCTAGCTGAACTATTTATAAAATAAAATAAAATAAAATAAAATAAAATAAGGTTTATGAACAATTTATATAAAATAAAATCTAAATAATAAAAAAAAAATTAAAAACTATTACAGTATTACGACTAAATGGCTAAAAAATAAACACTGAAAAAAGAAAGAAAAAAGTAAATAAAATAAAATAATATAAAATAAAATAAAAATAAAAATTGGTCAATACAGCTAGCTTTATGAAAAACTATTATATCTCTAGCTGAACTACAAATAAAATACAATAAAATAAAATAAAATAAGGCTTATGAAAAACTATCCCTAGGTGAACTATTTATATAAAATAAAACAAAATCCAGATAAAATAAATGTAAATACACTGTAAAAACAATTACGTATTATGACTAAATGGCTATTTTAAAAATTAAAACGAAATAAAATAGTCTTGATTTATCAAAACAACTCAGAATATGAAAAATACAAGCATTATAATTAAAAAAATAAATAATAAAATGAAATAAAAAAGGTCAATACAGCTAGGTTTATGAAAAACTATTATATCCCTAGCTGAACTACAAATAAAATAAAATAAAATAAGGCTTATGAAAAACTATCCCTAGCTGAACTATTTATATACAATAAAACTAAATCCAGATATAATAATTGTAAACACACTGTAAAAACAATTACGTATTATGACTAAATGGCTATTTTAAAAATTAAAACGAAATAAAACAGTCGTGATTTATCAAAACAACTCAGAATATGAAAAAAATTATTAAGTATTATAATTAAAAAAATATATAATAAAATAAAACAAAAATTGGTCAATACAGCTAGGTTTATGAAAAAGTATTATATCCCTAGCTGAACTACTTATAAAATAAAATAAAATAAAATAAAATAAAATAAAATAAGGTTTATGAAAAACTATCCCTAGCTGAACTATTTATATAAAACAAACAAACAAAATCCAGATAAAACAAATGTAAATAAACTGTAAAAACAATTATGTATCATGGCTAAATGGCTATTTTTAAAATAAAATAAAATAAAATAAAATAAAATAAAATAAAATAAAATAGGTCAGTACAGCTAGGTTTATGAAAAATGATCATAAAAAAAGTTAAAAGTAGATAAAATAAATGTAAATAAACTATAAAAACGATTATAAAAAGTGATACTGTATTATTTAAACAGAGCGGATGTAGATTTCACGTTGACTATCACACATTGTGGGAAGCGGTGGCGTGTAAATGATGTGAGTTGACATGAGAAAATCGCTGAATGTAAGAAATGTGAGAATCTGCTTGTGTGTTTGACGCAGCGAGTGCAGATGGACGGAAGCCTCCGGAAGCAGGCCACAGTGTGTTCGATGGGACTGCTGCTCTGGGAAGAGCTAGCTCTTACTTTGCCCTCCACTCCCACGCCACAGTCTGCTTCCTGGATCATGCTGACATCATTTCCTCCGTCCCCTGAGAAAGAGAAAACAGCGAGCGATGAGCCAGAGACAGCTGCTGTTATGACCTTATGTCATTTTAACATCACTGATATATTATTACAGCTTTACTTCATATTTTGCATTCAATTAATGCGTATAAATGTGATTTATTTTTAGATTTTAATTTATCAGGGTTTCTGTATTTTGAATACTTTTAAAGATCTTTTTTAAAGAGTAGGTCATGTTTTTTTTATTAAAGTGCCCTAATATTGTGTTGAAGTCCCTTAAAACAGTTTCAATGCACCTAAGATCAGAAAACATTGTAATTTTCCAAGAAAATATATTTATACATAGGCCGCAAAGATGACATCACAATCAATTTTTCAATATTATTCAAGTTTAACTCGAGTGTCCATCTCTGATTTACAGACATGGAATTGATCAATTTTCAATATCGATACCTTGAATTCGAGATTAGTTCCTAAACTATACTTTTTTCAATACAGATTCTAAGAAATACGTTTTAACAAGATTTATTTACTTTGGTCACCTTTTTTCAGTATTTTACTCTGTGAGTAAACATTCATTTATGTGAAAAAACAGGTTAGTTCATTTGAGTTTTCCCTCTTTTACTCACTTTCCTTCTCTTTTAATAGCAGCATGTGCATTTTACTTTCACTTTCAAATTAGCGGTAATTCGGCGTGAAGCAATTTGTTCATTAGAGTTTTCCCTCGTTTTAAAATAACTCATAAAAGCGCAGTGCGCATTTTACTTTCACTTTCAAATTAGCAGTGATTCTGACTAAATGGCTACTTTAACAATGTAAGTGAAATAAAATAGTTTTGATTCATCAAAACTACTCAGAATATGAAAAAAATGATTATAACAAAAAATGTAAATAAATAAACTAAATAAAATAAAATAAAAATTGGTCAATACAGCTAGGTTTATGAAAAACTATTATATCCCTAGCTGAACTACTTAATAAAATAAAATAAAATAAAATAAAATAAAATAAAATGTTTATGAAAAACTATCCCTAGCTGAACAATTTATATAAAATAAAATCTAGATAAAATAAAATTAAACAAATGTAAAAACTATTACGTATTATGACTAAATGGCTACTTTAAAAATATAAGTGAAATAAAATAGTTTTGATTCATCAAAACTACTCAGAATATGAAAAAAAATGATTATAACAAAAAATTTAAATAAATAAACTAAAGAAAATAAAATAAAATAAAAATTGGTCAATACAGCTAGGTTTATGAAAAACTATTATATCCCTAGGTGAACTACTTAATAAAATAAAATAAAATAAAATAAAATAAAATAAAATAAAATAAAATGTTTATGAAAAACTATCCCTAGCTGAACAATTTATATAAAATAAAATCTAGATAAAATAAAATTAAACAAATGTAAAAACTATTACGTATTATGACTAAATGGCTAATTTAAAAAATAACTGAATAAAACAAAACAAAAAGAGTAAATAAAATAACAATAAAATAAAATAAAACAACAATTTCCCTCGCTTTCCTTCTCTTTTAAATAGCTTCTAAAAGCGCTGTGTGCATTTTACTTTCACTTTCAAATTAGCGGTAATTCGGCGTCAAGCAATTTGTTCATTAGTTTTTTCCCTCGTTTTAAAATAACTCATAAAAGCGCAGTGTGCATTTTACTTTCACTTTCAAATTAGCAGTGATTCTGACTAAATGGCTACTTTAAAAATGTAAGTGAAATAAAATAGTTTTGATTCATCAAAACTACTCGGAATATGAAAAAAATGATTATAACAAAAAATTTAAATAAATAAACTAAATAAAATAAAACAAAATAAAAATTGGTCAATACAGCTAGGTTTATGAAAAACTATTATATCCCTAGCTGAACTACTTAATAAAATAAAATAAAATAAAATAAAATAAAATAAAATAAAATGTTTATGAAAAACTATCCCTAGCTGAACAATGTATATAAAATAAAATCTAGATAAAATAAAATTAAACAAATGTAAAAACGATTACGTATTATGACTAAATGGCTAATTTAAAAAATAACTGAATAAAACAAAACAAAAAAAGTAAATAAAATAACAATAAAATAAAATAAAATAAAATATAATTTTCCCTCGCTTTCCTTTTTTTTTAAAAATAGCTTCTAAAAGCGCTGTGTGCATTTTACTTTCACTTTCAAATTAGCAGTAATTCTGTCTAAATGGCTATTTTAAAAATATAAGTAAAATAAAATACAGTCTTGATTCATCTAAACAACTCCAAAAAAAATTAAGGATTACAATAAAAAAATAATAAAAAATAAACAATAAAATAAAATAAAAAAGGTCAATACAGCTAGGTGTATGAAAATCTATTATATCCCTAGCTGAACTACTTAATAAAATAAAATCTAGAAAAAATACAATTAAACAAATGTAAAAACTATTATGTATTATGACTAAATGGCTAATTTAAATTGCATTACACATGATCGCAGAAAAACTTTGTTTTTACTGACTTTTTTATTGACCTTGTTTGAGTTTTCCCTCTTTCGCTTTTAAATGGCTTTAAAAAAAGCTTGTATTAAGAGTTTTCCATTCCTTTCCTTCACTTTGAAATAACTTGTAAAAGCAGCATGTGCATTTTACTTTCACTTTCAAAATTAGCAGTAATTCGGCGTCAAGCTATTTGTTCATTAGTTTCCCTCGCTTTTCTACACTTTAAAATAACTTGTAAACGCACTGTGCGCATTGTACTTTCACTTTCAAATTAGCAGTAATTTGACTTAAATTTTCATTAGTTTTCCCTCATTTTCCTTTGTTTTAAAATAACTTGTAAAAGCGCTGTGTGCATTTTACTTTCACTTTCAAGCTATTTGTTCATTAGAGTTTTCCCTCGCTTTCCTTCGCTTTAAAATAACTTGTAAAAGCACTTGTAAAATTAATAACTTGTAAAATTAAAAGTAATTCAACGTCAAGCAATTTCTTCATTACTTTTCCCTTGTTTTAAAATAATTTGTAAAAGCAGCATGTGCATTTTACTTTCACTTTCAAAATTAGCGGTAATTCGGCATCAAGCAATTTGTTCATTACAGTTTTCCCTCGCTTTCCTACACTTTAAAATAACTTGTAAAAGCACTTGTAAAATTAACTTGTAAAATTATTTGTACAATTAATAACTTGTAAAATTAAAAGTAATTCGCGTCAAGCAATTTGTTAATTGGTTTTCCCTCGTTTTAAAATAACTCGTAAAAGTGCTAAGTGCATTTTACTTTTACTTTCAAATAAGTGGTAATTCGGCGTCAAACTATTTGTTTGAGTTTTCCCTTACTTTAAGATAACTTGCAAAAGCGCTGTATGCATTTTACTTTCGAAAAAAGAAAACAAAGTAACAAAGCGAAAGTAAAATGCACACAGCGCTTTTATGAGGGAAAACTCTAATGAACAAATTGAAAGTAACAAAAGTAAACAGCTTTCCTTCGCTTTAAAACTACTTGTAAAATCGGAGTGTGCATTTTACTTTCACTTTCAAATTAGCGGTAATTCGACGTCAAGCAATTTTTTCATTACTTTTCCCTCGTTTTAAAATAATTTGTAAAAGCAGCATGTGCATTTTACTTTCACTTTCAAAATTAGCGGTAATTCGGCGTCAAGCAATTTGTTCATTACAGTTTTCCCTCGCTTTCCTACACTTTAAAATAACTTGTAAACGCACTGTGTGCATTGTACTTTCACTTTCAAATTAGCAGTAATTCGACTTAAATTTTTTCATTAGTTTTCCCTCATTTTCCTTTGTTTTAAAATAACTTGTAAAAGCGATGTGTGCATTGTACTTTCACTTTGTTACTTTGTTTTCTTTTGTCGAAAGTAAAATGCATACAGCGCTTTTGCAAGTTATCTTAAAGCGAGGGAAAACTCAAACAAATAGTTTGACGCCGAATTACCACTTATTTGAAAGTAAAAGTAAAATGCACTTAGCACTTTTACGAGTTATTTTAAAACGAGGGAAAACCAATTAACAAATTGCTTGACGCGAATTACTTAAGTTATTAATTGTACAAATAATTTTACAAGTTAATTTTACAAGTGCTTTTACAAGTTATTTTAAAGCGAAGGAAAGCGAGGGAAAACTCTAATGAACAAATAGCTTGACGACGAATTACCGCTAATTTGAAAGTGAAAGTAAAATGCACACGGCACTTTTACAAGTTGTTTTAAAGCGAAGGAAATCTGTTTACTTTTGTTACTTTCAATTTGTTCATTAGTTTGCCTTCATTTTTGTCATTCCTGCATCATTTGAAATGTTTTACTTTACATGCATTGCATTACATTCTAGAATATATGAAAGTTTCTATGTATCTGTCTATCTATCTGACTTTTTTATCTAGTAATTAACTAACGTAGTTAACTAACGTTAACAAATGAAACCTTATTGTTACTATTAAGTCATTTAGTGCCACAGGAAGTGCACAGGGCCAAAAGGAAGTTGCATACTCACCCACAGCGCAGGTGAGTTTGCCGGTGCGCTCCTGCAGAAGACGAACGATCTGGGCTTTCTGTGTGGGAGCACAGCGGCAGCAAACGACGGCCGGACACTGACACGCCAACTCCATAAACTCATATTCATAATACTTCAGACAGACCTGCAACAACAACAGGACTGAGACATCAGATAGACAAATCAATACTGAAGGACACAGAGTGACATAAAACCTATCGATCATACTGGTCATTCACTGAAAATGCAAACATCTTGAGACACCTTCAAAAAAAAAAAAAAATACAAATCTAGTTGAAGGCCACTTCACATGAGACACATTATTCACATTCTATTCACATTCTTTATATTGATATCTACAGATTTATCAGTAATTCAGGCTCATTTAAAAATTATTTTATACATTTTCTTGATTAAATGTTGAAAAGGTTTGGATTGGTACAATTTTTTAATTAAAGAAATGTATATTTTTATTCAGCAAGGATGCATTACATTGATTAAAAGTGACAGTGCAGACATTCAAATCTTGCAAAAGATTTCTAATTTAAATAAACGCTGCTCTTTTGAATTTTCTCTTTCTTAAATGATCTCAAAAAAAAAAAAATCTTAAGCAACTGTTTCTAAATTATTAATAAAATGTTTCTTGAGCAGCAAATCAGCAAATTAGAATGATTTCTGAAGGATCATGTGACACTGAAGACTGGGGTAATGATGCTGAAAATTCAGCTTTGCATCACAAAAATAAATTACAGTTGAAAATGTATTCAAAGAGAAAACAGTTATTTGAAATTGTAATATTTTTTCATAATATTTCTATTTTTGCTGTATTTTTGATTAAATAAACGCAGCTTTAGTGAGCATAAGTGACTTTAAACGCATTAAAATAACATAATTTTTTAATAGTTCTGGGTTGGTAGGGTGGCCCGAGTCCAGAGTCTCTATGATATTTTTGTCTTTGTCTGATTTATATATTTTATCATTTAGAGACACCTTAAAAACTTTTTTTTTAAGAAAATAATATTCGTATTCAGCAAGGATGCATTACATTGATCAAAAGTGACAGTAAAGACATTAAAATCTTACTAAAGATTTCAAATAAACGCTGCTCTTTTGAAAATTATATTGAAAAGCACAGTTTTCAAATTTGATTTAAAAAATATTACATATTCTTAGCATATTACAATGATTTCTGAAGGGTCATGTGACAGGAGACCAGAGTAATGATGCTGAAAATTCAGCTTTGCATCACAAAAATAAATTACAGTTTAAAATGTATTCAAAGAGAAAACTGTTTTTTGAAATGTTAATATTTTTTCATAATATTTCTATTTTTACTGTATTTTTGATCAAATAAATACAGCCTTAGTGAGCTGAAGAGACGTCAAAAACATTGAAATATTAAACATTAAAAATAACGCATACTTGCAGCTGCAATTTTGAAAACAACTGTTTTCAAATTTGATAAAAAAAAAATGTTTATTACATATTATTAGAAAACTACAATGATTTCTGAAGGGTCATGTGACAGGAGACCGGAGTAATGATGCTGAAAATTCAGCTTTGCATCACAAAAATAAATTACAGTTTAAAATGTATTCAAAGAGAAAACAGTTATTTGAAATTGTAAAAATTTTTCATAATATTTCTATTTTTACTGTATTTTTGATTTAATAAATGGAGCCTTGGTGAGCAGAAGAGACGTCAAAAACATTAAAATAACCTATACTTGCAGTTGCAAGATCGAATGGTTGCTAGAGTGGCTTGGGTCTCTATATTTTTGGTTTTATCATCCAAAGAAATAACAGCTAAAGAAGCTGCATGATTTGCCGTTGTTACTGATGTCTGTTGCAGAAAGTACAAGGGTTTTGTTCGAATCTCGTGTGTTCATGCATGCTCACGTTACCTCCAGAGAGTCTCCCGATATCACCAGTGCGCAGTCGTGCTTCCTCCTGAAAGCGTTGAGCTCAAGGTGAGCTTCGCTTCGAGTGGTTACCTGCAACCCATCGGAGAGCTCAGTGTCAGGACTGTTCTCACACAAACACACGAGCAGCCACACGGATAATGATCTGAGAAACACCAGCGGTGAACCGCAGCAAGATCTCCACACTGAGATATTGACTTCAGCTGTCAGTTGCGTGGCAGATCCAACTATCTATCTGCTCAACCGTCTAAACTGTGAGGTTTACTTCGCCTGCTGCCTGCAAGTTTCACACAGGAAGTTCACTATAACTAACTAACTGTTGTTTTTGTATTACAGATGGCTTCGGGCTGATACTGATTGCTCAAGACGTTCGATTAAAAGGTTAAAGCGGTAAACAAATGTTGTGTTGTTTTCAAACCTATTTGACTTTCTTTCCACTGCAAACCGCTAGAGGAGATGTTAGACATAATTTCACGCTGTTCTTTTCCACACGAGAAACATTAAAGGTTCAAAACAGGTTTTTCAGGTTAATTGTTCCTCAAAACATGAACCAAAACCAATTATGGACACACATATTACTTGAGCATCAAATCAGCATATTAGACTGATTTCTGATGAATCATGTGACACTGAAATCTGGAGTAATGATGATGAAAATTCAGCTTTGTATCACAGGAATTGGGGGAATGAATCATTGATTCATTACATTTGTTCAAACAGCTGATTCATTCAGAAACAAAGCCGGTGACTGTCTTTGTGAAAGAGTCATTGAATAATTGACTCAATAGATTCATTCAAAGAACAAAGTAAGTGACTCTTATATGAATGAGTTATTGAATCGTTGAGTCACTTGATTTGTTTAAACAGCTGATTCATTCAGAAACTAAGCCGGTGACTGTCTTTGTGAAGGAGTCATTGAATCATTGACTCAATAGATTCATTCAAAGAACAAAGTAAGTGACTCTTATATGAATGAGTTATTGAATCGTTGAGTCACTTGATTTGTTTAAACAGCTGATTAATTCAGAAACAAAGCCGGTGACTGTCTTTGTGAAAGAGTCATTGAATCATTGACTCAATAGATTCATTCAAAGAGCAAAGTAAGTGACTCTTATATGAATGAGTTATTGAATCGTTGAGTCACTTGATTTGTTTAAACAGCTGATTCATTCAGAAACTAAGCCGGTGACTGTCTTTGTGAAGGAGTCATTGAATAATTGACTCAATAGATTCATTCAAAGAACAAAGTAAGTGACTTTTATATGAATGAGTTATTGAATCGTTGAGTCACTTGATTTGTTCAAACAGCTGATTCATTCAGAAACAAAGCCGGTGACTGTCTTTGTGAAAGAGTCATTGAATAATTGACTCAATAGATTCATTCAAAGAACAAAGTAAGTGACTTTTATATGAATGAGTTATTGAATCGTTGAGTCACTTGATTTGTTCAAACAGCTGATTCATTCAGAAACAAAGCCGGTGACTGTCTTTGTGAAAGAGTCATTGAATCATTGACTCAATAGATTCATTCAAAGAACAAAGTAAGTGACTCTTATATGAATGAGTTATTGAATCGTTGAGTCACTTGATTTGTTTAAACAGCTGATTCATTCAGAAACTAAGCCGGTGACTGTCTTTGTGAAGGAGTCATTGAATCATTGACTCAATAGATTCATTCAAAGAACAAAGTAAGTGACTCTTATATGAATGAGTTATTGAATCGTTGAGTCACTTGATTTGTTTAAACAGCTGATTAATTCAGAAACAAAGCCGGTGACTGTCTTTGTGAAAGAGTCATTGAATCATTGACTCAATAGATTCATTCAAAGAGCAAAGTAAGTGACTCTTATATGAATGAGTCATTGAATCGTTGAGTCACTTGATTTGTTTAAACAGCTGATTCATTCAGAAACTAAGCCGGTGACTGTCTTTGTGAAAGAGTCATTGAATAATTGACTCAATAGATTCATTCAAAGAACAAAGTAAGTGACTCTTATATGAATGAGTTATTGAATCGTTGAGTCACTTGATTTGTTTAAACAGCTGATTCATTCAGAAACTAAGCTGGTGACTGTCTTTGTGAAAGAGTCATTGAATCATTGACTCAATAGATGTGTTCAAATGGCTGATTCATTTAAGAATGAAGCAAGTGACTTCTTCATAAATGGGTCCTTGAATCACTGACTCACTTTATTTGTTAAAACAGCTGATTCATTTAGAATCAAAGAACCATTTATTAATGGGTCACTGAATCATTAACTTACTAGATTCATTCAAAGAACAAAGTAAGTGACTCTTATATGAATGAGTCATTGAATCATTGAGTCACTTGATTTGTTAAAACAGCTGATTCATTTAGAATCAAAGAACCATTTATAAATGGGTCACTGAATCATTAACTCACTAGATTCATTCAAAGAACAAAGTAAGTGACTCTTATATGAATGAGTCATTGAATCGTTGAGTCACTTGATTTGTTTAAACAGCTGATTCATTCAGAAACTAAGCTGGTGACTGTCTTTGTGAAAGAGTCTTTGAATCATTGACTCAATAGATGTGTTCAAATGGCTGATTCATTTAAGAATGAGGCAAGTGACTTCTTCATAACTGGGTCCTTGAATCACTGACTCACTTGATTTGTTAAAACAGAGATTAATTTAGAATCAAAGCAGGTGACTGTCTTTATAAATGGGTCACTGAATCCTTGACTCATTAGATTTGTTCAAATGGCTGATTCATTTAAGAATGAAGTAAGTGACTTCTTCATAAATGGGTCCTTGAATCACTGACTCACTTGATTTGTTAAAACAGCTGATGCATTTAGAATCAAAGCAGGTGACTGTCTTTATAAATGGGTCACTGAATCATTAACTCACTAGATTCATTCAAATGGCTGATTCTTGCAAAAACAAGTGACTCTTTTATGAATGGTTTATTGAATCGTTGAGTCGCTTGATTTGTTCAAACAGCTAATTCATTCAGAAACAAAGCCAGTGACTGTCTTTGTGAAAGAAAGTCATTGAATCACTGACTCAATAGATTTGTTCAAATGGCTGATTCATTCAAGAACAAAGTAAATGACTCTTTTACGAATGGGTCATTAAATCATTGAGTCACTTGATTTGTTCAAATGGATGGTTCATTTAAGAATGAAGTAAGTGACTTCTTCATAAATGGATCCTTGAATCACTGACTCACCTGATTTGTTAAAACAGATGATTCATTTAGAATTAAAACGTGAATCTCTTTATAAATGGGTCACTGAATCATTAACTCAATAGATTCATTGAAATGGCTGATTCATTCAAGAACAAAGTAAGTGACCCTTTTACGAATGGGTCACTGAATCACTTGATTTGTTCAAATGGCTGATTCATTCAGAAACAAATCCGGTGACTGTCTTTGTGAAAGAGTAACTGAATCACTGATTTGTCCAAACTACAAATCTAGTCCAAATCTATGGAGTCAATGACTTAATGACACAATTCATATTTGATACTGTGAAGCTGCTTTGACACAATCTGTATTGTAAAAAGCGCTATAAAAATAAAGCTGACTTGACTTGATTCATAAAGAAGTCACTTACTTCATTCATGACTGTTTTTATGTATGGATCACTGAATCACTGATTCACTCAATTCGTACAGACGGCTGATTCATTTAGAAATTAAGCAAGTGACTGTCTTTGAAATGGTTTGTTTATGAATGGGTAATTGAATCATTGACTTGCTAGATTCATTAAAATATCTGATTCATTTAGAAACTAAGCAAGTGACTGTCTTTATGTATGGATCACTGAATCACTGATTCACTCAATTCGTTCAATTGGCTGATTCATTTAGAAATTAAGCAAGTGACTGGCTTTATGAATGGGTCATTGAATCATTGACTCACTTGATCCGTTTTTGTGGCTGATTCATTCAAAAACAAAACACTTGTGTGTTGCTCAAAGATGAACAGTTCGGCTATGGGTTTTGAACCATTTTCGTTTGCGAAATTAAGCAAAAACAGAATACTGTGTCTAAAACAATACTAACTTTGTTTTAAACACAAATAAGTAATAAGCTTTCCGTTTAACTGCATTAAATCACATAAATCTTTGAGAAAAACAGCAAAACTGCTAAATCATGATATAGATATAGACAAAACTCATCCAGTGGTACTTTTTGCCCTCAAATCTTGAATTTTACAAGCATATAACTTCATTGTAATAGGCTCCATCAGTATTTGATCACACCCCCAAAAAAAGTGTTTATTTTAAGTTCTTCAAATGTTCACGCTCCACTTGAAACGAGGAAATGAGGTGAACTAACCCTTTATAATTATCTCAAAACATAAACCAAAACTAATTTTGGACACATAAATCCATCCACAACTGTTCGCCAACACAGAGGATGTTTTCTAATTGGTGGACGTTTGCACCAGAGCAATTCATCTGTCAATTTCAGACGCACCAGACCTCAATCTGGATGCCATTTACGTCCAGGAGGAAGTCAATCCAGATGCCGCTTCGATCCGCAGGGAACGAGGTGCCTGTTTTTATGTTGTGCCAGCCATTGTCTTCGGTTTCCAGGAACCGCTGCTGCGAGGAAGATTCAACCTTCCTCAGAGCGGCCTATCTTTCTGTGGCAGCACGCCACATGGGAACTCCACTAGAGCTCATAGAGTCACGTTTCACAGAGAAAGGGCACAGGGAGGCTTCAGGAAGCCACTTTCCCCTGTTTGGTTCAATGAGGGCTACTAAGTTAATCAAGCTTTGGAGACCAGTTGTGCCGGAGACATTTGGGTGTGTGACGAGATTTATTGAGTTTGCATGTACACTGCTGTTCAAAAGTTTCAGTTTTATATTTTAATTCATTTATAATGCTAAAAAAAATTACTTGCGAATAAATGCTGCTCTTCTTAACTTTTTATTCATCAGTGAATCCAGTATGATGGTAGCAGTTTTCAACACTGATTATAATAATCAATGTTTTTTGAGCAGAGCATTTCTGAAGGACATTTCTGCACCACAAAACCAGTCATAAGGGTCAATTGTTCGAAACTGAGATTTATACATCATCTGAACCTGAATAAGTAAGCTTTCCATTGATGTATGGTTTGTTAGGATGGAATTTGAGGGTGCAAAAAATCTAAACATTGAGAAAATCACCTTTAAAGTTGTCCAAATGAAGTTCTTAGCAATGCATATCTAATTTGATATATTTACGGTAGGAAATGTACAAAATATCTTCATGGAACATGATCTTTACTTAATATCCTAATGATTTTTGGCATAAAAGTCAATAATTTTAACCCATACAATGTATTTTTGACTATTGCTACAAATATAGCCCAGCAACTTAAGACTGGTTTTGTGGTCCAGAGTCACAAATGGCATGTTAAAATATATTCAAACAGAACGCAGTTCACATTTTTACCGTTTTTACAGTCTCTTTAATCAAATAAATGCAGCCTTGGTGAGCATAACCATTAAAAATCCCACCAACCCCAAACTTTTGAACAGTAGTGTGCATTTCTAACAGATAATGTCTCTTTTTTTGTTCAAGGAGGTCTGTAATATTGCACATTCCCATTCATTTCAATGCCACTTCTAATCTTTACTAGAGGCCATCTTGTTACATTAAGCGTCTTGAGAAAGAATAGGGCACCGTTAAAACATCTACTATAACATAATGAAAGATTTGCGTCTCGAAAATAAGCATTGCTCACTTTTTCCTGCACGGATCCTAGAGTTTGTTTAAGGATCTAGAGCCTGTTTCTGCGGGTCAGGAAGAAATGGGATACATTTTCTGATGCAAGAAACCTTACTGCTTAACCACAGAGGGAAATAAATCATTAAAGAAGAATAAGATATGGCCTATTTAAAATTAATGGCTGTATTATGTAGTCTAGAAAGGACTTACAGGCCTGAACACGTGGATGTCCTGATTGCGGGTCACTAGATGGGCGTTTTTGGCTGTGCATGTTGCAGTCTCTAATTTGTCCCCGGTCAGCATCCAAACCTGGACAAAGAACAGGTTTGGTTAAATTAGGCTTGACATTGATGTACCCAAGCACTCGTGTTAACACGTCAACAAATACACTTTCAGAAAAATGCTTTACTAGGGCGGTAACCTTAAAGTACAAAAGCTAAAAAGTACACGTTTGTACTAGATTTGCCCCTAAATGCTACATGGGTCAATATCACCACAGAGTGCCTTTCAAGCGTCACAATGCTCAATACTAATGTTAGTCTTAATTTCCCATTTGCTTTATGTCATGTCATAAAGAGTAGACACTCAAGTACTACAAAAACATATTAGCTGAGCTCACGCACATTTCTGTAGATAATTATGGGATATTATTTGAGGCATAATCCCTCAGATATGTCCACTCTGTCATGGACATACATTACTGTTAAAAACACTTTCATTGCAATATTAAGATGCAAATGATATTTTCTGAAAGGTATGATGTCCCTTTTCTAAACAGGGTTATTTGTTTGCTTTCAAATTATAAATACGTAAAAGATTTTATGTAAACCATGTGTTTTTAAAGAAACTCACAATTTGCACATGTATTTTTCTCATTTGAAGATTCTGAAACAGTTTTGTTTGCATGTTGTTGCTACCTATCAAAACACCAGATTATACAGATATGATTCAATTATTATTTAAAATATTATGAGATTATAAAATGACAGGGTGGACCAGCACACGACCATGAAAAAAAAAAAAAAAAAAGACAATTAAACATTTATTCAACTTTGAAAAAATATATAATAATAATAAATAATATAGTTTCATTCTCAATCACACTGATATCCCCCTCCCCCATTCATTTTAGTTTTAGCAATATTAACTACAAATGAATGCTAAGAGTGGCCGACACGACAGGGTGGACATTTCTGAATAATGACAGGGTGGACATTTTTGAATAACAACAGAGTGGACATTTCAGAATAACAACAGTGTGGACATATTGGAATAAAGACAGGTTGGACATTTTTGAATAACGACGGTGGACATTTCTGAATAACGACAGAGTGGACATTTTGGAATAACAAGAGAGTGGACATTTTGGAATAACGGCAGGGTGGACATTTTTGAATAACGGCAGAGTGGACATTTCTGAATAACGACAGGGTGGACATTTCTGAATAACGACAGGGTGGACATTTTGGAATAACGACGGTGGACATTTCTGAATAACGACAGAGTGGACATTTTGGAATAACAACAGAGTGGACATTTCGGAACAACGACAGAGTGGACATTTTGGAATAACGACAGAGGGGACATTTTGGAATAACGACAGAGGGGACATTTTGGAATAACGACAGAGGGGACATTTTGGAATAACGACAGAGTGGACATTTTGGAATAACAACAGTGGACATTTCGGAATAACAACAGTGGACATTTCGGAATAACGTCAGGGTGGACATTTCGGAATAACGCCAGGGTGGACATTTTGGAATAACAACAGGGTGGACATTTTGGAATAACGACAGGGTGGACATTTCTGAATAACAACAAGGTGGACATTTCTGAATAATGCCAGGTTGGACATTTTGGACAAATGACAAAGTGGACATTTTGGAATAACGACAGAGTGGACATTTTGGAATAACGACAGGGGGACATTTTGGAATAACGTCAGGGTGGACATTTCTGAATAACAACAAGGTGGACATTTCTGAATAATGCCAGGTTGGACATTTTGGAAAAATGACAAAGTGGACATTTTGGAATAACGACAGAGGGGACATTTTGGAATAACGACAGAGTGGACATCTTGGAATAACAACAGTGGACATTTCGGAATAACGTCAGGGTGGACATTTCTGAATAATGCCAGGTTGGACATTTTGGAAAAATGACAAAGTGGACATTTTGGAATAACGACAGAGGGGACATTTTGGAATAACGACAGAGTGGACATCTTGGAATAACAACAGTGGACATAACGACAGGGGGACATTTTGGAATAACGTCAGGGTGGACATTTCTGAATAACAACAAGGTGGACATTTCTGAATAATGCCAGGTTGGACATTTTGGAAAAATGACAAAGTGGACATTTTGGAATAACGACAGAGGGGACATTTTGGAATAACGACAGAGTGGACATCTTGGAATAACAACAGTGGACATTTCGGAATAACGACAGAGTGGACATTTCTCAATAATGACAGGTAGACATTTTTAACTTCAATTAGCATATTAGCTTACATCAAACTGTGACTAGCTAAATTGTCAGAATTTGGTATATTTAAACGTACAGATTTTGAAAATACTATATTCTAATGATTTTTGGTATATTTTATGGCGACAGAGTGGACATGTCAAGCTTAGGAAACTTACCTCAGCCGTTGAAATTCCTGCCACTGTGGAGACAAAAAATCTGTTGTCCTGATGTCACTAAAGAGGATGGCCTTTTCTTAAAGGGGCGGATTCCCCAATACGACAGGGTGGACAACCATTCAAGGGACATGGACAAACTCTTCTTTTTTTATTAAATAAAACTACTGTTTACCAAATAGTTACCAAATGATCACTACACTCAATTTGAGTAATCTCTTAACAGGAAAACAAAATTTAAAAATGTTATGATTTGACTATATTCTACCTTCATTCAAATTAAATGGGCAGTGCACGGGACATAGCAAAATAGTAAAAACTTGAAAAAAATCTAGAAAATGTATCTATAGAGCCAAGTAATGCTTTTGTTATGAATATACAAACTTAGACTAATATAACACACCCTTTCATAGTCATTTTTATATTGAGTTATCATGTCAAATTTTTGTACAGGACACCAAAAGGCACCCTACAGTGATATTGACCCACCTTTTGAAATGGTACCGCCCCAGATTTGTAATACTGTAAATGCAATTTGAGTTTTTGTCCTAACCAGCTTGAACTGGCTTGAGCGTTGCATGTCAAGACATTTCAATAAACGCTACTATTTTTAGCGCATTGTGCTTTGTAGCTCCGCCCCCAGTGAAATCTCATTGTGTGAGCGTGTTTGTGCGTGCCGACACTGACTTTGATGCCAGCGTTGCGCAGTATCTCCAGCGTGGGTCTGACATCGGCCTGCAGCTGGTCCTCGACTCCAGTGAGACACAGCAGCTCCATCTCCATCTCCAGACTCTCTATCACTGTGGCCACTTTCAGCGAACGATCGTGAACGCTCAGCTTGGCCTGAACATAGCGAGCCTGCGGCACACGTGAATGATGTTAGACACAACATAAGTAATGCACATTTCATTGATTTAAGGGCAGGTAACAGATAGTACATTAAAAGTGGTGATAAGATGCAGGGACTTCTTATTTATTATATTTGCTATTACTTCATACAAAATATAGAATATCAATACTAAATAAAAAAGGAATATTTTTTAATGTTTGATATTTCTTGAGCATTTTGGCTATTATGCTGCACACAGACCACCATTTCCAAGCAAACAAATCTAAAAGTACTGTCAATAAATAAGATTAATAATCAGATTTTTTTATTATTATTTTTTCATTTTTTAAATTTATTTTTCACAATTTTTATGTGCAGAAATCTTTATTTATTAAATATTTAGTTGTATTTTTTTTTTTTTAAGTTTTATATACACACAAACACAGTTTCTCTCTAAAAAAATATATATTTGTGGGGTTAAGGAAAATTGTGTGTTTTAGGAAAATTAGGAAAATGTTAGTTCTACATGCAAATAATAATAATAATAATAATAACAACAACAACAATTTATAATTGCTACAATTACTGTTTATATTATAATAAATATTATGTATAATAATAACAATTATTATTATTATTATTAATAGATTAAATTATTAAAATATAATAATAATAATAATAATATTAACAGTAATTGTTTGAATTATAATAATAATAATAAAAACAACAATATATTATTGCTATAATAACACTAAGTTAATTATTAAAAGATAATAATAATAATAATAATAATAATAATGATAATAATAATAATAATAACAACAACAACAATTTATAATTGCTACAATTACTGTTTATATTATAATAAATATTATGTATAATAATAACAATTATTATTATTATTATTATTATTATTAATAGATTAAATTATTAAAATATAATAATAATAATATTCACAGTAATTGTTTGAATTATAATAATAATAATAAAAACAACAATATATTATTGCTATAATAACACTAAGTTAATTATTAAAAGATAATAATAATAATAATAATAATAAAACAATTTATTATTGATGTGTCATTATTGTTATAATAAATGTTATTCTTATTTAATTACAACAATAATACAAGTATAATTATTATCATTATTAATATTAATTGATTAAATTAATTATTAGAAAATAATAATTATTATTAACTAATAATTGCTATACTACTGTTATAATTGTTGTTGTTATATTATTATTTTAACAATAACAATAACAACAACAATTTATTACTGCAATAAATATTGTTTACATTATTGTTATAATAATAATAATAATAATAATAATAATAATAATAAATGTTGTTATTTGATTAAAACAACAACAATAATAATATTAATTATTATTAATAATAGTAATTGATTAAATAAATTATTAAAATATAAATTATAAACAAATTATTATTACAATTACTATTATTATTATTCTTGTTTTAATGACTAATATTACTACTAATAATTGCTATATAACTGTTATAATTATTGTTATAACAATAAAAAGTTACACTTTTAATATGTTTTAATAGTTACACTTACAATTTTTTGACCGAAATATATCAGTGCTTTTGTTTTGTCATGTTTTTTCCTAAGGCACATTTATAAAAAATGACTCAAATGTCTTAATTGAACTGTGGCCTAATCTTGTCTTAGTCGACTAAAACCAAATGGGATAAGGTTGAGTAAATACGATAAAAACTAGCAAGGGCATTTAAGATGGGACTAAGTAATTCAAATAAGTCAAATAATCGCTGTCAGAATCACACAGCCTTGCATTGACCCCTGGAAGCGACGTGCCACTCTGCTGAGTGAAGCCAGAGCGAGTTTCTTCACAATCGCAGCGAGATAAAGAGAAAACAATGTGCACACGAGTCACACAGGAACACACTCTCACTGAGTGACTCACGGCCGGTGAGTCACTGCCACCCACCCGCTCTCACATTAACAATCACACTCTTCAGCTCAGAGCGGGACAAGAAACAAGTCTTTCTCTGTGAGCGTGGGCGGGGCAGCTTTCGTTTTGGGGGTGTTCCCTGTGGAAAACATGCTACGGTTCTTTTTGACAATTACTGTTGACGACGGACGGTCGCTAGGAAACCGCTTAATCCGGCTAAATATAGATCAGCACCTGGATATTGTAGTTATAAACATTCAAAGGTCAGCCGTTCTCAGGACTCTGCTTTACACTGAACAAGCACCAGCAAATATTTCACTTCTTCATCTGAACAACTATGTAAAGTTTGAGAACAATCTCTGAGTTTGCTTGAGAAAGCCTCGCCTGAACGTTTCAAGCAGCTGTTGAAGTATGAAAGCTGATGTTGATAGCAAGATTTAGTACATCGTTTACATGATTTAACACATTTTAACAGGCCAATTACAGTGTTGTTAGCATGTTACTAGCATACTGTTAGCATTGTTGCTAACATACTAGTAGCATAACTAGCCAGTTACTAGCATGTAGTTACTTACATGATTAACAAGTTATTAGCATACTGTTAGCATGATTAGCCAGTTACTAGCATGTTAACATGATTAACAAGTTATTAGAATATTAACATAGTGTTAGCATGATTAGCAAGTTATTAGTATATTAGCATGCTGTTAGCATGATTAGCCAGTTACTAGCATGTTAACATGATTAACAAATTATTAGCATATTAGCATAGTGTTAGCATGATTAGCAAGTTATCACATTGTTACCATGATTAACAGGTTTCTAGCATTACTCTATTATGATTAGCATGTTACTAGCATGATTAGCAAGTTACTAGCATGTTAAAGTGATTAACAAGTTATTAGCAAATTAACATACTGTTACCATGATTACCAGGTTTCTAACATGGTAACATGATTAACAAGTTACTAGCATATTGTTATCATGATTAACAGGTTACTAGCATGTTGCTAGCATTATTAGCATGTTTATAGAACGATTAACGCGTTACTAACATTTTACTAACATGTTAACATGTTTCTAGTATGATTTGTTTCTCTATCAAAATTAGCATGCTACGAGCATGTCGTTAGAACGATTACCAAGTTACCAGCATTTTGTTAGCATGACTAACATGTCACTGGCATGTTGCTAGCATGATTAGCATGTTACTATCATTTTTGTAGCATTATAAACATGTTTCTAGAATGATTAATATGTCACTAGCATTTTGCTAGCATGTTTCTAGCATGATTAGCGTTGTTACTAGCTTGTTGTTAGCATGATTAACAAGTTTTTAGCATATTAGCATACTGTTAGCATGATTAGCCAGTTACTAGCATGTCAACATGATTAACAAGTTATTAGCATATCAGCATACTGTTAGCATGATTAGCCAGTTACTAGCATGTCAACATGATTAACAAGTTATTAGCATATTAGCATACTGTTAGCATGATTAGCCAGTTACTAGCATGTCAACATGAATAAGTTATTAGCATATTAGCATACTGTTAGCATGATTAGCCAGTTACTAGCATGTCAACATGATTAACAAGTTATTAGCATATTAGCATACTGTTAGCATGATTAGCCAGTTACTAGCATGTCAACATGATTAACAAGTTATTAGCATATTAGCATACTGTTAGCATGATTAGCCAGTTACTAGCATGTCAACATGATTAACAAGTTATTAGCATATTAGCATACTGTTAGCATGATTAGCCAGTTACTAGCATGTCAACATGATTAACAAGTTATTAGCATATTAGCATACTGTTAGCATGATTAGCCAGTTACTAGCATGTCAACAAGATTACCAAGTTACTAGCATTTTGTTAGCATGACTAACATGTCACTGGCATGTCGCTAGCATGATTAGCATGTTACTATCATGTTTCTAGAATGATTAATATGTCACTAGCATTTTGCTAGCATGTTTCTAGCATGATTAACGTGTTACTAGCTTGTTGTTAGCATGATTAACAAGTTATTAGCATATTAGCATACTGTTAGCATGATTAGCCAGTTACTAGCATGATTTAGATAGATTTGAAATATAAATATTAGAGTGGAGTGTGTTTAAATTTGAATGTCGTGGCTCATTTGAACACTCCGTCAATGAAAGTCTATGGGGTTTTTGGTGGTTTTGATAGTCTGGTTTAGGAAAACCATAAACCGGATCAGGCTGAAAAGACAGAGTTTAGTGGTCATAGCTTGAAAGCTCTAAGAGGAGATGGCGTTTAAATGAATAAGAAGAAGAATGATAGGTTTAAATAGCAGATCAGTAAGTTGGTTTTCTCAAGCCATCAGCTGAAAAGGAACATGGGCATATCGGCCAAATATTTAATGTGCATATAGTCATATTACCAAGCAACTGTAATAAGAAACCGCACCACAATATTGTGATTTGCAGCAGTGTTTAATATTGTTTTTCATGCTGTCCTTGACTTTTCCCATAATACTGAAGTTTGGTTTCTTTTTTTCTTTTCTAAATGATGACAGGAATTTTATTTTTGGGTGAACTGTCGCTTTAAGAACCACTGGTCAATCTCAAACAAATTCACCTTCTGTGAAGAAAAATGCTTTCAATTACAAAAAATGATTGCTATCAATCATGCAACCCGTCTTTATCAGAGAAGGTCGGTCTTAAATGAAGACTATTTGGTTACATTTTTAATTGACTGACAGCTCTAATAAGATGAATTATTTTAATACAATATTTAAATACTTTTATTCAGCAAGGATGTGATAAAATAATAAAAAGTGTTAGTAAAAACATATATTGTTTGAAAAAAATTATATTTTGAATAAATGCCGTTCTTTTTAAGGTTTTATTCATCAAAGAATCCTAAAGAAACATAACAGGTTGCAAAAATGAATGTGTAAACACTGAAAACAGACATTTTAAATTGTTATAATATTTTCACAATTTTACACCTTTTTATGGTATTTTACAAAAGATTTATTTTAAAAACACTGTACTTTTATTCAGCAAGGATGTGTTAAATTCATAAAAAGTGATAGTAAAGACTTATATTGTTAGAAAAAACATATTTTTAACATTTTATTCATTTTCTTCGTTTTTTTTTTTTTTTTTCTATTTTGAAGAAATTCCATTCTTTTTAATGTTTTATTCATCAAAGAATCCTAAAGAAATATAACAGGTGGCAAAAATGAATGTGTAACACTGAAGACTGGAGTAATGATGCTAAAAATTCAGCTTCTCATCCCAGAAATAAATTACATTTGAAACTATTTTCAAACTGAAAACACACATTTTAAATTGTAATATTATTTTCACAATTTTACACCTTTTTATGGTATTTTACAAAAGATTTATTTTAAAAACACTGTACTTTTATTCAGCAAGGACGTGTTAAATTGATAAAAAGTGATAGCAAAGACTTATATTGTTAGAATTTTTTTTTTTTTTAATGTTTTATTGATCAAAGAATCCTAAAGTAATATCACAGGTTGCAAAAATGAATGTGTGACACTAAAGACTGGAGAAATTATGCTGAAAATTCAGCTTCCCATCACAGAAATAAATTACATTTTGAACTATTTTCAAACTGAAAACACACATTTTAAATTGCAATAATATTTCCTAATTTTACTAATTTTTATGGTATTTTAAACCATGCACAAAAGATTTCTTTTAAAAACATTATACTTTTATTCAGTGAGGATGTGTTAAATTGATAAAAAGTGATGGTAAAGACTTATATTGTTAGAAAAAATATATATTTTGAATAAATGCCGTTCTTTTAATGTTTTATTCATCAAAGAATCCTAAAGTAATATCACAGGTTGCAAAAATGAATGTGTGACACTAAAGACTGGAGAAATGATGTTGAAAATTCAGCTTCCCATCACAGAAATAAATTACATTTGAAACTATTTTCAAACTGAAAACACACATTTTAAATTGTAATAATATTTCACAATTTTTTATGGTATTTTAAATCATGCACAAAAGATTTCTTTTAAAAACATTATACTTTTATTCAGCAAGGATGTGTTCAATTGATGAAAACTGATAGTAAAGACTTATATTGTTAGAAAAAACATATTTTTAACGTTTTATTCATTTTCTTCGTTATTATTTTTATTTTGAAGAAATTCCATTCTTTTTAAGAATGTTTTATTCATCAAAGAATCCTAAAGAAATATCACAGGTTGCAAAAATGAATTAAATGAATGATTTCTAAGGGATCATGTGACACTGAAGACTGGAGTAATGATGCTAGAAAATGATGCTTCCCATGCCAAAAATAAATTACATTTTAAACTATTTTCAAGCTGAAAACACACATTTTAAATTGTTATAATATTTTCACAATTTTACACCTTTTTATGGTATTTTACAACATATTTATTTTAAAAACACTGTACTTTTATTCAGCAAGGACGTGTTAAATGGATAAAAAGTGACAGTAAACACTTATATTGTTAGAAAAAAAAATATTTTTATTGTTTTATTGATCAAAGAATCCTAAAAAAAAAAAAAAAAAAAAAAAAAAAAAAAAAACAGGCTGCAAAAATGAATGTGTGACACTAAAGACTGGAGAAATGATGCTGAAAATTCAGCTTCCCATCCCAGAAATAAATTACATTTGAAACCATTTTCAAGCTGAAAACACACATTTTAAATTGTAATAATATTTCACAATTTTTATAGTATTTTAAACCATGCACAAAAGATTTCTTTTAAAAACATTATACTTTTATTCAGTGAGGATGTGTTCAATTGATGAAAAGTGTCAACAAAGACAAAAAAATAAATATTTTGAATAAATGCCGTTCTTTTTAATGTTTTATTGATCAAAGAATCCTAAAGAAATATAACAAGTTGCAAAAATGAATGTGTGACACTGAAGACTGAAGTAATGATGCTGAAAATTCAACAAAGCTAAAAAAAAAGTTGTACTGACCTCTAAATTTTTAACGATATTGTAAAAATGGTGAGTGGTGAATGATTTCTTTCCATGTTTTTTTGGGCCAAGGCCTTATATATATATACACCAATCTATCAGCAATTATTCACCCCAGGATTTTGTTCCACAGTGAACTTTCTAATGACTAAGAGCTGGAAACTCACCTCAAAATCTTGGTATTGTTCTTCCGTCAGGGACTTTTTGGCCACCACCAGCACCCTCAAGCCTTCCCGCGCCATATTTCCACACTGATAATGAGTGCAGAAAGCAAATTCCCAACATGAAAATCATTTCATATTCGTTTGACGCTCAGAAAAAAGTGTGAATTACCTCCTCCTCCAGCCAGTCGTTGTACTGAACAATGCCAGCCATCACCACATCAGCACCCTTCATATAAAACGTGATCTCTCCGGTGGATTCATCCTAATAAACAAGAGCAAAATGTGTTTTGTTAATAGACTGTTTATGTATGCACACATTTTTTTTTTCCCCCTTAAATAAAAATATTAAAACATTAATTTTCAATATATAATTTAAAATATTAAATAAAGTAAAACAATAAAATAAAATATTTTTTTCCCTTAAATTAAATTTTCTAATCATCAATCCTCAATATATAAAAAACTGGTATGCATATGTTTTTTTCTTTAAATTATTTTTTTTAATCATTAATCCTCATTATATAAAAAACTAGTAATAGTAATTCACCTTTTATATATATATAGTGCGTGTGTATCTATTTATTTATTTATTTTTCCCCTTAAATAAAAATGTAAAAACATTAATTCTCAATATTAGAGAATTATTAAATAAAGTATTTTTTCCTTGAATTAGATATTTTTGTATCATTAATCTTCAATATATAAAAACTAGAATACATATATTTTTGCCTTAAATACATTTTTTAATGATTAATCCTCATAATATATATTAATCCCATAAATATATTATGTGTGTTTATTTATTTATTTTTTTCCCCCTTAAATAAAAATATTAAAACATTAATTTTCAATATATCAAAATTATTAATTCACCTTTTGGGTTAATAAAATAAAATAAAACAAAATAAATTAAAATATTTATTTTCCCTTAAATTAAATTTTCTAATCATCAATCCTCAATATATAAAAACTAGTATACATGCTTTTTTTTAAAATTAATAAACATGAGCAAAATGTGTTTTGTTAATAAATTATGTATGCACACATTTTTTTCCCCTTAAATAAAAATATTAAAACATTAATTTTCAATATATAAAAATTATTAATTCACCTTTTTAAAATAAATAAATTTTTAAAATTTTTACCTTAAATTAAATTTTCTAATCATCAATCCTCAATAAATTATAAATAAACTAGTATACATGTTTTTTTTTCTTTAAATTAATAAACATGAGCAAAATGTGTTTTGTTCATAAATTGTTTATGTATGCACACATTTTTTTGGGTTAATAAAATAAAATAAAATAAAATAAAATAAAATAAAATAAAATAAAATAAAATATTTTTTAGAATACATTTTTTTTTTCTTAAATACATTTTTTAATCATTAATCCTCATAATATATATTAATCCCATAAATATATTATGTGTGTGTGTGTGTGTGTGTGTGTGTGTGTTTATTTATTTATTTTTTCCCCCTTAAATAAAAATATTAAAACATTAATTTTCAATACATCAAAATTATTAATTCACCTTTTGGGTTAATAAAATAAAATATTGTTTAGAATACATATATTTTTGTCTTAAATAGATTTTTTAATCATTAATCCTCATAATATATATTAATCCCATAAATATATTGTGTGTGTGTGTGTGTGTGTTTATTTATTTATTTTTTTCCCCCTTAAATAAAAAAATAATAAAACATTAATTTTCAATATATCAAAATAATTAATTCACCTTTTGGGTAAATAAAATAAAATAAAATTAAATTAAATAAAATTAACATTTTTTCCCTTAAATTAAATTTTCTAATCATCAATATATAAAAAACTAGTATACATGTTTTCTTTTTTAAATTAATAAACACGAGCAAAATGTGTTTTGTTGAATTGTTTAAGCATGCAAACACATTTAGTGAGAGGATCAATGAAAGCGGAAAGGTTCGCAGGTAAGCAGGACCGTCCGTGCTGTTGTTTCCAAGCATTGGTTTTGGGTTTCCTTGATTGTCCTTGAAGGTGTTTTAAAAGGATTCTGCAGAGGAAGCCAGGTTCAGTCGCTGGTTTCCTCAAACGCTGATTCAGGCTTCGGTCCAGGCCAAAAACAATAGCGGAGAGCTCATTCGGGGAGAGTTAGTCATCAAGCCCAGGGCAGGGTCACAACTTTCTCAGATAACACTCATCTAGTCATATCACTTTTTGGGGCTGATCTTCAATTATTGCATTGTTTCAAAGGGTCAAGTACAAACTCGATTCACACATTTTCAGGCGTAATGTCGCGCAAAACTCAAGACCCACCTTGCAGGGATGATATAAGGGCGTGATTTTCCCGTTTATTGTTTTTCAGGGAAAAATCCAAAGTATAGTAACAGCCAATGTCTCCAAAACAAACAATTTGAGGCGTCACTCATGAGCAAAGCATAAGTGATAATAATAATAATAATAATAATAATAAGTATTCCTGACGTTAATACTTACGGTTAGGGGTTTGTGCAAATCTTTAAACCTCAACTAGTAATTGTTATGCTTAGCTTTTGAATTAAATAATAAATAAATTATATAGAGAGAGAGGATTAATAAAATAGGATTAATAAAATAAATATTTTTTCCTTAAATTAAAATTTTTAATCATTATTTTTTAATATATAAAAACTAGTATACATATATTTTTTTAATAAATAAAAAAAATAAATATTGTGTGTGTGTGTTTATTTATTTTTCCCTTAAATATAATTTTTAAAACATTATTTCTCGATATATAAAAAGTAGGAATTCACCTTTTGGGTTGGATAAAATAAAATAAAATAAAATAAAATAAAATAAAATAAAATATTATTTAAATGTGAGTGAAAATAAAGTATTATTTAAAGTATTAAATAAAGTATTTTTTCCTTGAATTAAATATTTTTGTATCATTACTCGTCAATATATAAAAACCAGTATACATAGTATTTTCCTTAAATTAAATTTTTTAATTATTAATCCCATAAATATACTGTGTGTGATGTGTGTTTATTTATTTTTCCCCCTTAAATAAAAATACTAAAACATAAATTTTCAATATATAATAATTATGAATTCACCTTTTGGGTTAATAAAATAAAATAAAATAAAATAAAATAAAATAAAATGAAATAAAATATTTTTTCCCTTAAATTATTTTTTTTTAAATCATTAATCCTCATTATATAAAAACTAGTAATAGTAATTCACTTTTTGGGTTTATATATATATATATATATATATATATATATATATATATACATATATAGCGTGTGTGTGTATTTATTTATTTATTTTTCCCTTCAATAAAAATTTTAAAACATTAATTCTCAACACATAAAAAGTAGTACTTCACATTTTGGGTTAAAAAAAAAAAAAAGAAATAAAGAAATATTCATATTCAATTTACTTGCCATTTCTTAGTAATTATTCGTGAAATTTACAAGCAGTTTGAGTGAAAATTCAAAATAAAATAAAATCACATTTTTTTGTATAGCCATTAAATATTACAAAACACATCTATCATAATAAATACAGTAGATATTGTGTTTTTCTAGTATAAAAACAGTTATTTATTGTTTATTATTTTTCTTAATATATATTTTATAATCAATAAAAAGGTATATTTTACAAAGGTCTATGTTATAATCATTATAAAACCTATATATATGTCTCTTTTATTTTATATAAAAATTGATTAATGTTTTTTAATATTATATTAAATATTGAATTAAATAACAAAGCAGTATTGATTTTATACATCAATTTAATATATATATATATATATATATATATATAAAAAGATTTTTTTATTTTGAAAATATACATAATTTAAAAATAATAAGTGTGTGCATTTATTTGTATATTTATTTATTATTAATTATTTATTTACGCGTGATCATTTCTACATTCTGAATTAAAATTATATTTTTTAAGTACATTGTTCAAAGTCTTTATTTTTGTATATATAAAATGTCATTTATTTTTCCACTAGAATAGTGAAAAAACATTTTAATTTCTTTTAAATTAAAATGTATTTAATTAGAATTATTATTTATTTAAAGTATTTATTAATTACTTACAGTTTTTAAATTGTTTTTTTTTAATTATTTTTTATTAAAGTAAAAAGAAAAAAAAGGTCTTTACTTATACATACATACATATATATATATATATATATGTTTTTTTTTGTATATATAAAATGTCATTTATTTTTCCACGAGAATAGTGAAAAAATATTTTAATTTCTTTTAAATTAAAATGTATTTAATTAGAATTATTATTTATTTAAAGTATTTATTAATTACTTACAGTTTTTAAATTGTTTTTTTTTTAATTATTTTTTATTAAAGTAAAAAGAAAAAAAAGGTCTTTACTTATATGTTATACTTATACACACACACATATATATATATATATATATATATATATATATATATATTTTTTTTTTTTGTATATATAAAATGTAATTTATTTTCCCACTAGAATAGTGAAAAAACATTTTAATTTCTTTTAAATTAAAATGTATTTAATTAGAATTATTATTTATTTAAAGTATTTATTAATTACTTACAGTTTTTAAATTGTTTTTTTTTAATTATTTTTTATTAAAGTAAAAAGAAAAAAAAAGGTCTTTACTTATATGTTATACTTATACACACACACACATATATATATATATATATATATATATATATATATATATTTATATTTATTTATTTATTTATTTATTTTTTTTTTGTATATATAAAATGTCATTTATTTTCCCACAAGAATAGTGAAAAAAACATTTTAATTTCTTTTAAATTAAAATGTATTTAATTAGAATTATTATTTATTTAAAGTATTTATTAATTACTTAGTTTTTAAATTCTGTTTTTTTTATTATTTTTTATTAAAGTTAAAAGAAAAAAAAGGTCTTTACTTATACATACATGCATACATATATATATATATATATATATATATATGTTTTTTTTTGTATACATAAAATGTCATTTATTTTTCCACTAGAATAGTGAAAAAACATGTTAATTTCTTTTCAATTAAAATGTATTTAATTAGAATTATTATTTAAAGTATTTATTAATTACTTAGTTTTTAAATTTAGTTTTTTTTTAATTATGTTTTATTAAAGTAAAAAGAAAAAAAAGGTCTTTACATAGATATATATATATATATGTTTTTTTTGTATATATAAAATGTCATTTATTTTTTCACAAGAATAGTGAAAAAACATTTTAATTTCTTTTAAATTAAAATGTATTTAATTAGAATTATTATTTATTTAAAGTATTTATTAATTACTTACAGTTTTTAAATTCTGTTTTTTTAAATTATTTTTTATTAAAGTAAAAAGAAAAAAAAGGTCTTTACATATATATATATATATATATGTTTTTTTTTGTATATATAAAATGTCATTTATTTTTTACTCACTCGCACGATGATGCCCATGCGCTTGCTCTCGTAGGTAAAGGGGAAAATCTGCAGGATGGTGAAGTTCAGTATTTGTCCACTAGGTGTCCTCA
This sequence comes from Cirrhinus molitorella, assembly GCA_033026305.1. Taxonomy (NCBI): domain Eukaryota; kingdom Metazoa; phylum Chordata; class Actinopteri; order Cypriniformes; family Cyprinidae; genus Cirrhinus; species Cirrhinus molitorella. Next base: position 1,197,205 of record CM065132.1, read on the forward strand.
GCTGCATTGAAGACTGATCTCGACCGACCAGCGTCAGACCCACACTCTCTGTCCACTGAACCAGAGACACCTAGAAAACACATCACAATATACAAACCCTTCAAAAACACATTAGCACTTTCTATCAGTCTGATTTCTTAAGCAAATGAAACAAAAAACGACTTCCTGCAACTGTTTTTTTGTCGGGTTTGCGGTGGAGAAAATGCAAGTATGCAGCGGGCCACCAATTATAAGCATGTTTTCTTCTGGGAACATGTGAAGATAAAGCCGAACCAGATGCCATCCATTAGTGTGACGCTGAAGGGGGGTATTTCTGGGAGGCAGAAGTTATTGCCCAATAACTTCCAGACCAAGGGTTACAGAGAGATCAAAAAACACGATTTCTTATGCCCTTCCCTGACTAGCTGCTAATAACGTATCTCACAGGCTCCAGACGGGCGCAAAAACAGCCCTCGCTGCTACAAACCAACAAATAACGCTTATCCAAACTATAGAGAGAAAAAGGAATGGCACTTTGAAGCATTTAAAGACCTTGTTCCTATTATTATTATTATTATTTTTAATATTGTATTAAATATCGAATTAAATAAAGCAGTAAAACGATTTTTATATGATTAATGTTGTCAATTTGCGAATAAAAATTTTTTATAATCAATATAAAATCCATAAAATATATATAAATGTCTCTTTTTTCTTTTATGTAATGATTATTTAGAAATATTATGTATTTATTTATTTCAAGACATTAAAGACCTTGTTCCTAGTTTTTTATTTTTTTTCAAATATTATATTAAATAAATAAATAAATACATTATATATATATACACACACACACACACACATACATAATATATGTGTGTGTGTCTGTGTTTGTTTTCAATTTGTGAATTTTAAAAAAAGATCTATTTTACAATCAATATTATATATATATATATATATATATTAAAAAAATAAATGTCTTTTTCTTTTATATAAAAAACAATTATTTAGAAATATTATTTGTGTATTTATTTGTACATATTTTAAGTCTTATGATTTAGAAATAATATTTATATATTTATTTCTTTTAAGATATTTACATATTAAATAATTGAATAATTAAATAACAGTACAGTACACATTTTCTATTTTGTGGTTTTTCAATTCAGATTTGAAGTACTTAATTTTTTATTAATGCAATTTCTTTGTTAAAAAAAAAAAAAATATATATATATATATATATATACACACACACACACACACATTTATATTATATACGTATATATAAAATGTATTTTTTTCTTTTATATTAAAATGTATTTATAATTATTTAGATATTTATTTAGATATTTTAAGATTATTAAAGATGCATTTTTCATTAATTGAATTATTAAAAATACCGTATACATTATTACATTTTTTTCTCTAATATTTTTTTAAAATTGATTTTACTTTTATTTAAATTACTTACTTACATTTTTTTTATTAAAGTAAAAAGAAAATTCATACGTGTCTTTTTTCTTTTGAAAATATGTAGTATTTAAAATTAGATTTATGTATTTATTTGTGATATATGTATGTATTATTAATTATTAATATATATATATATATATATATATATATATATATATTTAAGACATAATATGATTATATTTTATACTTTTGGGGCAAAAATAAAGACCTAGGGTTTTTTTTACTTCAATTCAGAATAAAAAAAAAAACGCATATGAAAAAAAAAATACAATAAATAAATAATTAATAATATAAAATATAAATAAATAAAATTTAAAATATCTAAAAATATCTAAATAATTATAAATACATTTTAATATAAAAGAAAAAAAATACATATATTTTATATATACGTATATAATATAAATGTGTGTGTGTGTGTATATATATATATATATATTTATATTCATGTATACATGTTTTTTTTTCTTTTGAAAATATTGAAAATATTATTTCTGTATTTTTTAATTTTAAGGTATTTACATATTATTAAATAATTAAATCAGAGCGCACATTATTTTAATTTTTTCCGAGTGTTTCAACTGTTCAAAGTGTTTTTAAATTCAGATTTTTTATTAAAGTAAAAAGAAAATGTAATATTGAAAATATTATTTATGTATTTATACATTTTTATATTTATTATATTTATTAAAAATGCATACACATGCATACAATTGTGTCTTTTTTCTTTTGAAAATGTTTGTTATTTTAAATATTATTTATGTATTTATTTATTTTTTTAATATTTTTATTAATTATTTATTCACTATATATTTTTTTCTTATGACTGTTTTTAAATTCTGAATTAAATATATATATTTTCTTAATTTATTTATTATTAAACTAATGAATAATTAATAGTAATAAGAACATACAAATGATTATATATACATATTTTTTTCAATATTGTGAATGCTTTAAATTTCTAAATTAATATTAATCTACCAACATGCAGTAATGTCGCTGACAAATGACAAGAAAATCATAAAACACAGGCTAGTTCTGGATTATTTCAAGCTTTAAAATAATATAAATTCTTAGTAATAAAAAGAATAAAATATATTTTTATATATTATATATTTTAAGAGTTTTTAAAACAACCTTTTGTTGTGTTTTGCAACATAAATCCTGCATTTAATACGTACAAGTATATGCATTTATTAAAACAGATTTCCTTGAATATATTAAAAGCATGGCTAGAGCAGCAACAATGACGTCTAAAACAATGCTAAATGAGTGTGTCATGCCTTCATCCAGTCAGAGAGGAGGCATGCAGTGGTTAAAAGCAAACCAGTAATGGTGCGATTGGTGCCTATGTAACCTCAGAAATGGCTCAATTGATCACTGCATGCATCATTTGCTCCTGGCCTAAATGATTAGGTTTTGGTGCCCAGAAACCATCGAATATGAGACAGCACATCTGCACAGGAGAATACGCCAAACGCTCGACTCATCCTTCGGGAATAATCGAATGAAATATGTGGTGACTCAGAAACCAAATCATTTACAGTAAATTAAAAATAGCCTATGTGAGTCACAGAAAGAGTTACACAGCACAATTAGTCTTTAAATCAATGATTAGTTCGGCAAAAATGAAAATGAGGCTTTACAGGACAAAAGTAAAGGTCATCCAACCCCATTTAGCTCAGAAATGTACTTCATATTTTTGCAAATGTATGTCTTATGTACTATTAAATAATTGAATAGTGTTTTTTCAATTCAGATTTTAAGTACTTATTTTTTTATTAAACTATGTACATTTTCGTAAAATAAAATAAAAAGTCATAATTATTTAAAATATTATTTATGTATTTATTATTAATTATTTATTTATTGTATTTTTTTTTTTAATTCTGAATAAAAGTAAAAAAAAAAAAAAAAAAAAAACTAGGTCTTTATTTTTGCCCCAAAAGTATAAAATATAATCATATTATATCTAAAATATATACATATAAAATTATATACACACACACACACACACACACACGCACGCGCGTATACGTCTTTTTTCTTTTGAAAACAATAAAATATTATTTATGTATTTATTTATTTTAAGATATTTACGTATTAAGTAACTGAATAATTAAATAACAGTACAGTACGCATTTTCTATTTTGTCTTTTTTTAATTCAGATTTTTAATAAAATTTTAATTACATTTTTTCCTTTTATATTAAAATATTTATAATTATTATTCATTTAAATTATTTAATTATTTATTTAATTATGTATCTTTCAATAATTTAATTATTAACAGTACTGTACACATTATTATTTTTTCCTAATAAGTTTTTTTTTCTTTTAAATTATCATTTATGTATTTATTTTGTATGTATTTATTATTAATTATTTATTGTGTTTATTTATTGTATTTTTTAAATTCTGAATAAAAGTAAAAAAATTAAAAAAACTAGGTCTTTATTTTTGCCCCAAAAGTATAAAATATATATACAAGTGTCTTTTTTCTTTTGAAAATATTAAAAATATTATTTATGTATTTATTTAAAGATATTTACGTATTATTAAATAATTAAATAACAGTACAGTACACATTATTGTGTTTTATATTTTTTATTAAACGTACATTTTTGTGAACAAAATGTAAAAAAAAAAAAATATTATATATATATATATATATATATATATATATATATATATATAAATGTCATTTTTTAATTAATTTTTTCGCAAAAAAATATATATAAATTATAATTTATATAAAATATATAAATATATAATTTTAAAAATATTATTTATGTATTTATTTATTTTAAGATATTTACGTATTATTAAATAATTATTAAATAATTAAATAACAGTACAGTACACATTATTGTGTTTTATATTTTTTATTAAACGTACATTTTTGTGAACAAAATGTAAAAAAAAAAAATATTATATATATATATATATATATATATATATATATATATATATATATAAAATGTCATTTTTTAATTTATTTTTTCGCAAAAATACGTAATATTTTTGCAAATTTATGTTGTGTCATGGAAACTTTTATTTTCTTAAAATAACTTTTTCCAAACATTTTCTTTTCTATTAGTCATTATTCAAATGCTCATGTTTTATTATTTTGTAATGTGTTTTTATAATTATTTAAATAATTAAATTTAAATAAAAAAAAAAAAAATATATATATATATATATATATATATATATATATATATATATATATTCTAGCATGAGTAGCAAGTTGTTAGCATAAGACTGCTGTACCTCGTCTGGACTGGAGGCCTGGTAAACCCTGCATGTGTCTTCATAGTGCATTTCCGCTTCGGCTTGATCCGTCACGCCGTTGGACTCATAGACCGGGGTCACGTTGTGCACCAGAGCGATGGCCTTCACCGCTTCATGCACTCGACTGCTGATGGTCTTCCTCACTTTGGTGGCTCCCGGCGCGCGAGACGCCTGCAGGTCTTGAGGAGGCTGTGGAGATCGGATTCAACATTTTCTGTTTGAAAACAATTTCAAATATCTTACATGTTTAAAATACCAAAACATTACTTCTGCATTCGTAACTGCAGGTTAAAGCGTCCCGTGTCCCTCAAAGCGGCATTACCGTGCGGAAATGCATCTAAATGCCACTTCATATACAACTTATGTACTTTCCTCTGTACTTTCCTCCTCTCTTCCCTCACCTCTCCATTTCTCATCTCTGGATGTGGATGCAGCCACTGACACCTTATGCAACACCTTAAAGTCTTGTCTCGACGATATCTGTCCTGTCATTCAACTGAGACTGCGCTACTGTCAGTTAAAAAAAATCTGAGGGTGCAAAAAAATAA
>CM065132.1:1207500-1230000 GCA_033026305.1 Cirrhinus molitorella
AAATAAACAGAAAATATTTTTAAAAAAATAATAAAGAGGACAAAACAAAATAATTAAAAAACTAAAAAATATTTTTAAAAGATAGCAAAAATGACAAAAGGACAAAACTAAATTATTAAAACAAAGGATTTTTTAAATTAAAATTAAAATGCATAAAATTAAAAACATCATATAAATAATACTTAAAAAAAAAACACTGGTAAATATATTCTAAAAACGTAAATATTTCTTAAATCGTAAAAAAAAAAAAAGTTTAATAATAAAATATGTTTAAAAGGTGGTAAGAAGGACAAAAGGACAAAACAAAATGATTAAAATGTAAAGAAAAAAATAAATTAAAATGTATAAAAAAGCTAATTTAAAATATTAAATAATATATTAATTTAATTAAATGAAACACAAAATTATATACAGGTACAGCTCCTATCAAATAAAATGAGTTCAAATGTCTAGAGCAAAGTCACTACAGGCTAATTATAGTTAACTAAAACCATTCAAATACATTTTTATGATTATTTATTTCTAAGCATTAACTGGAATAAAATAATGTACAAAAACCCTAAACTGAAACCTTTAATTATTTAACTAAGTCACAATCTTTTGTTTATGTATTATAAATAATACTGAAAAAGCTCCTATCAAATAAAATTGTATTTTTTTGTTCTTAAAACATAAAAAATAATTATATATATATATAAATTTAAGCAAATATATATATATATATATATATAGTTGAATTACTAAAACTACTAAATAAATAAATATATATAATTAAATAATTAAAGCTAAAATATATTAAAAAAAAATTATAAGGTAGTTAAAATGACAAAAGGACAAATAAATTATTAAAATATAAAGAAATTTCAAATTAAGTCAAATTAAAATGCATAAAAAGCAATTTTAAATATGAAATTATATAATAAATTAATTCTAAAAATGTTTACATATTATAAATAACACTGAAAAAAGCTCCTATCAAATACAATTTTATTTTTATTTTCTTAAAACATAAATAAAAAAGATATATAGTTGAAGTACTAAAATTACTGAAAAAAATAAATATTATATATATATATATATATATATATATATATATTCAAGCTAAAATATAAAAAAGAAAAAATATTTGTTAAAATAAAAAAAGGACAAAAACTAAAGAAAAAAAATATACTTATATATATATTGTTTAAAAGGTAGTTAAAATGACAAAAGGACAAAACTAAATTATTAAAATGTAAAGAAATTTCAAATTACGTCAAATTAAAATGCATAAAAAGCAATTTTAAATATTAAATTATATAATAAATTAATTATAAAAATGTTTACATATTATAAATAATACTGAAAAAAGCTCCTATCAAATAAAATTGTATTTTTCTTTTCTTAAAACATAAAGAATATATATATATATATATATATATATATATATATATATATAGCTGAAGTACTAAAATTACTGAAAAAAAGTAATATTATTTATATATATATATATAAGCTGAAATATAAAAAAGAAAAAATATTTGTTAAAATAAAAAAAGGACAAAAACTAAAGAAAAAAATTATATATATATATATTTTTTTTTTTTTTTAAAGGTAGTTAAAATGACAAAAGGACAAAACTAAATTATTAAAATGTAAAGAAACTTTTAAAGTAAAATTAAAATGCATAAAAAGCTAATTAAAAATATTAAATTATATAATAAATTAATTATAAAAATGTTTACTTATAAATAACTGAAAAATGTTTTTCTAATATTTTTCTTTTCTTAAAACACAAATAATGAAAAAAATATATATATATAAAAATTATATATATATATATTAAAGCTGAAATATAAAGAAAAAAAAATGTATATATACCATTTCTGAAATAGTAGGCAGTATACAGTATATAGCATGCAACACTAGTCTTCGATTTCGAAGCCAATATAAAAGAAAACTGTGAAAGGAAACATCAGCTTCTAACAACCTCCTGATCGACAAGCACTTCCTGCAGCCGAAAAGCTCCAACTAAACAACATGAACACTAATGGCTTGTTAATGACAAAGAGCCTCAGGTTCGTTTCCCGGCGGCTCTCGCGTCTCGCTAGTGTTTCAGTCGGCCGTCGCTGCTCTACCCTTACATTACGACGACCTCTGACCTCCTTTATCCGCCGGCTCGCTCCGTGTGGGAAAACGGTAGTTTTAAAGGCGCTCTGACGCATAAATCTGAGCGGAGTCTGTGAGGATGAGAAACTTCAGCTGGTGTCTGATTTAAGGCTGTAATAAGTGGCATGTCTCTGCTCTCAGCACACAAGTTTAAGCCCCATGGCAAGAGCCTCGGCTACCTAAACTTTTAGAAACACTTCAACAATATCAGCTCTCAAATACTGGCTCATTCAGGAAAGCCCTTCGCATTAAGGAACGTAAATTTAACCGTCAAAGCCACGGCTTCCTTTCACCTTTTGACATAAAAACGTTCATTTTTACAATTAACTTCCGCTTATATAAAGGTGACTAGACTTTTTCTGAAGAAAAATGCACATTTAAGTATTACTAAATTATTTCTAAATGTTTCCCACATTATAATCTGCTTTACTCTGAAAAGCATTACTGTTCAAAAGCTTTACGAAGACTTAAGACGTTTCTTCTGCTCATCAAGGCTGCATTTGTTTGATTAAAAACACAGTAAAATCAGTAATATTATTACTATTTAACACAACTCATTTCTATGTGAATATATTGTCAAATATAATTTATTCCTGTGGTGCACTGCTGAATTTTCTGCATCATTACTCCAGTTTATCGTTCATTTATTATATAATTTAATATTTAATATTTTACATTTTAAAATGTTTCCAGTGTTATCTCAGTTATTATTTATACACTGTTATACAATTATTTAATATTTAGGATTAGCATTAATTGTTTTTCTGTTATATTTTAGCTTTAATTTATATATATATATATATATATATATATATATATTTTTTTTTTTTTTTTTTTTTTTTTTTTTAAATATACACACATATATATAAGAAAAATTTTAATTAAAATTAAAATGCATAAAAAGCCAATTTAAAATATTGAATATTAAATTATATAATAAATTAATGACAATTTTTTTTTATAAAATGTTCTTTATATTTTAGCTTTAATTTATACCTGTAAATACGTTACCAGTGTTATTTCAGTATTATTTATATTTGTATGTTATATAATTTAATATTTAGAATTAGCTTTAATTTTTTTTCTTTATATTTTAGCTCTAATTTATATATATATATATATATATATATATATATATATATATATATAAAAATATAAGAAAATTTGAAATTAAAATTAAAATGCATAAAAAGCCAACTTAAAATATTGAATATTAAATTATATAGTAAATTAATGATGTTTTTTTATAAAAATGTTCTTTATATTTTAGCTTTAATTTATACCTGTAAATATATTACCAGTGTTATTTCAGTATTATTTATATTTATAGACTGTTATATAATTTAATATTTAGAATTAGCTTTATTTTTTTTTCTATATATTTTAGCTCTAATTTATATATATATATATATATATATATATATATATATATATATATATAAATAATATATAAGAAATTTTTTTATTAAAATTAAAATGCATAAAAAGCCCATTTAAAATACTGAATATTAAATTATATAATAAATTAATGATAATTTTTTTTATAAAAATGTTCTTTATATTTTAGCTTTAATTTATATTATAATTATATATATATATATATATATATATATATATATATGTTTTAAGAAAAGAAAAATACAGATTATTACAGATCAAGTAAACCGATAACTAAATAATTAAAACCTAAAGAAAAAAAACTAAAAAATATATATATTTTTAAAAGGTAGTTAAAATGACAACAGGACAAAACGAAATTATTAAAACAAAGAAAATTGTATTAAAATTAAAATGCATAATATACATATTAAATATTAAATTATAAATTAATGATAAAAAAAATTACATTAATATAATATATACTATTTATTAATATTGAAATATATTAATAATTAATATATTAATATTGAAAAAAGCTCCTATCAAATAAAATTGTATTTTTCTGTTCTTAAAAAATAAAAATAAATAAAAATGTATGTATGTATGTATTAAAAAAATGCAGTTTTAATGAGTTTCAATGAGGACATTTTTGTCCTTTAAGGCCATGAGCATGAGTATTTTTTGTACAGAGGGTAAAATTGATTTTTTGAAGGAACTGAGGAAATTGAAATATTAAACTTCCAATAAAAATACACACCTGAGCCAAAATGTATGCAGTTGGCATTAAGACAGGTACACTTATAACAAAAAACAAAACTGAAATGGACAAAAATGTCCATAAGGTCGCACAAGGGTTAAGAATATGTAATAAATCCCAGAGTTCAATGAAATCATACCAGTTTTATCTGTGAGCAGGTAAGAGATGCGGCCCAGCTGCTCTGGGATGGTACTGGCGCGCACCACCGTCCCGGGGATTTTACAGTCTTTCTTGATCATCCAACTGAACACCATTTTGCCCATGTCCAAATTCACACGCAAACTGGAAACAAAGCACAATAAGTGGTAGACATTAGATATGCACAATACTACATTTCTCTAACGATTATTCAGAATGAAGCCTATACCAATCATTTGGTTTCTTAAAGGTTTAGTTCACTTCCAGAGTAACAATTTCCTGGTAATTTACTTACTCCTAAGTCATCCAAGATGTTCATGTCTTTCTTCAGCTGCTAAGAAATTAGGGTTTTTGAGGAAAACATATAGTGGACTTTCTCCCTACCTTTTTGAACCAAAGTACACAGGCGAAGAACTAACCACGTGTGACTAGGGATGTAATGATAACAAAATCTCACAATATGATAATATCTCCATATGAATCTCACGATACAATATTATTGCCATATTTAAAAGAAAAAGACCCGATCCAAATCAAATGATTCACGATACACGCTTTGAATAACTGTTCCGAATCAAATGATTCGAGATGCGTGCTTTGAATCCCTGTTCCGAATCGAATGAATACCTGTTCCGAATCAAATGATTCACAATGCGTGCTTTGAATTCCTGTTCTGAATCGAATGAATCCCTGTTCTGAATCAAATGATTCGTAATGCGCACTCAGAATTTCTATTACAAATTGAATGAATTCTTGTTCCGAATCAAATGATTCGAGATGCGTGCTTTGAATCCCTGTTCCGAATCAGATGATTCACAATGCGTGCTTTGAATTCCTGTTCTGAATCGAATGAATACCTGTTCCGAATCAAATGATTCACAATGCGTGCTTTGAATTCCTGTTCTGAATCGAATGAATCCCTGTTCTGAATCAAATGATTCGTAATGCGCACTCAGAATTTCTATTACAAATTGAATGAATTCTTGTTCCGAATCAAATGATTCGAGATGCGTGCTTTGAATCCCTGTTCCGAATCAGATGATTCACAATGCGTGCTTTGAATTCCTGTTCTGAATCGAATGAATACCTGTTCCGAATCAAATGATTTGCGATGCGTGCTTTGAATCCCTGTTCCGAATTGGATGATTCACAATGCGTGCTTTGAATTCCTGTTCTGAATCGAATGAATCCCTGTTCCGAATCAAATGATTTGCGATGCGTGCTTTGAATCCCTGTTCCGAATCGGATGATTCACAATGCGTGCTTTGAATTCCTGTTCTGAATCGAATGAATCCCTGTTCTGAATCAAATGATTCGTAATGCGCACTCAGAATTTCTATTACAAATTGAATGAATTCTTGTTCCGAATCAAATGATTCGTGACACGCACTTTGAATTCCTGTTCTGAAATCGATTGAATCCCTGTTCCGAATCAAATGATTTGCGATGCGTGCTTTGAATCCCTGTTCCGAATCAAATGATTTGCGATGCGTGCTTTGAATCCCTGTTCCGAATCAAATGATTTGCGATGCGTGCTTTGAATCCCTGTTCCGAATCAAATTAATCCCTGTTCAGAATCGAATGACTCGCGATGCATGAATTGAATTCCTGTTCTGAATCAAATTAATCCTTTTCGAATCGAATGATTCGAGATGCGTGCTTTGAATCCCTGTTCCGAATCGGATGATTCACAATGCGTGCTTTGAATTCCTGTTCTGAATCGAATGAATCCCTGTTCTGAATCAAATGATTCATGATGCGTGCTTTGAATCCCTGTTCCGAATCGGATGAATCCCTGTTCTGAATCAAATGATTCATGATGCGTGCTTTGAATCCCTGTTCCAAATCAAATTAATCCCTGTTCAGAATCGAATGACTCGCGATGCATGAATTGAATTCCTGTTCTGAATCAAATTAATCCTTTCCGAATCGAATGATTCGAGATGCGTGCTTTGAATCCCTGTTCCGAATCGGATGATTCACAATGCGTGCTTTGAATTCCTGTTCTGAATCGAATGAATCCCTGTTCCGAATCAAATGATTTGCGATGCGTGCTTTGAATCCCTGTTCCGAATCGGATGATTCACAATGCGTGCTTTGAATTCCTGTTCTGAATCGAATGAATCCCTGTTCTGAATCAAATGATTCGTAATGCGCACTCAGAATTTCTATTACAAATTGAATGAATTCTTGTTCCGAATCAAATGATTTGTGACACGCACTTTGAATTCCTGTTCTGAAATCGATTGAATCCCTGTTCCGAATCAAATGATTTGCGATGCGTGTTTTGAATCGGATGATTCGCGATACGAGTTTTGAATCAAATTATTTGTGATACACGCTTTGAATTCCTGTCCTGAATTTAATTATTCGTTGATACGTGCTTTGAATTCCTGTTCTGAATCAAATTAATCCTTTCCGAATCGAATGATTCGCAATGCGTGCTTTGAATCCCTGTTCTGAATCGAATGAATCCCTGTTCTGAATCAAATGATTCATGATGCGTGCTTTGAATCCCTGTTCCGAATCGGATGATTCACAATATGCACTTTGACTCCCTGTTCCGAATCGGATGATTCGCAATACGCACTTTGAATCCCTGTTCCGAATCGGATGATTCACAATGCGTGCTTTGAATTCCTGTTCTGAATCGAATGAATCCCTGTTCTGAATCAAATGATTCGTGATGCGCACTCAGAATTTCTATTACGAATTGAATGAATTCCTGTTCTGAATCGAATTAATTCCTGTTCCTAAGCGAATGAACCCTGTTCTGCTTTGAAGCCACACTGAAACTGCAATCTTTTCTTCAACCTGTTAACTCCCATTGAAGTCCACTATAAGGAGAAAAATCCTGAAACATTTTCCTCAAAAACTTAATTTCTTTTCATCTGAAGACAGAAAGACATGAACATCTTGGATGACACGGGGGTGAGTAAATCATCAGGAAATGTTTATTCTGGAAGTGAACTAAATGCGCTCCTCATTTGGGAGTCACACTCATGGTCTTCGCAGTCAAAAGTGACCAGACACCTGAAACATAACTTTTGTTTTCTTCAGTAAAACAAATCTAATATATTTTTGTTCAATAATATATTTGCTTTTTTTCCTTTGTATTTTGAGAGAATTTTATCATACTAATGATTATATATGCAATAATTATGATCAATTTTGCCCATTAAAAAGTGTAAAAAAAAAAAAAAAAAAAAAAATATATATATATATATATATATATATATATATATATTTTTTTTTTTTTTTACACTTTTTAATGGGCAAAATTGATCATAATTACTGCATAAATAATAATTAGTATTATTATAGTATTATATACTGTATATATATATATATATATATATATATTTTTTTTTTTTTTTTACTATATTCAATGGGCAAAATTGATCATAATTACTGCATAAATAATAATTAGTATTATTATAGTATTATATACTGTATATATATATATATATATATATATATTACTATTATCAATGGGGAAAACTGATCATAATTATTGCATAAATAATAATTAGTATTATTATAGTATTATATACTGTGTATATATATATATATATATTACATATTTTTTTTTTTTTTTTTTTTTTTTTTTACCATTTTCAATGGGGAAAACTGATCATAATTATTGCATAAATAATAATTAGTATTATTATAGTATTATATACTGTGTATATATATATATTTTTTTTTTTTTACCATTTTCAATGGGGAAAACTGATCATAATTATTGCATAAATAATAATTAGTATTATTATAGTATTATATACTGTATATATATATATATATATATATATATATTTTTTTTTTTTTTTTTACTATTTTCAATGGGGAAAACTGATCATAATTATTGCATAAATAATAATTAGTATTATTATAGTATTATATACTGTATATATATATATATATATATATATATATATATATATATATATATATATATTTTTTTTTTTTTTTTTTTTTACTATTTTCAATGGGGAAAACTGATCATAATTATTGCATAAATAATAATTAGTATTATTATAGTATTATATATTGTGTGTGTATATATATATATATATATATATATATATATATATATATATATATATATATATATATATATATATTTTTTTTTTTTAACTACTTTCAATGGGGAAAATTGATCATAATTATTGCATGAATAACAATTAGTATTATTATAGTATTATATATACAGGTCCTTCTCAAAAAATTAGCATATTGTGATAAAGTTCATTATTTTCTGTAATGTACTGATAAACATTAGACTTTCATATATTTTAGATTCATTACACACAACTCGAAGTAGTTCAAGCCTTTTATTGTTTTAATATTGATGATTTTGGCATACAGCTCATGAAAACCCAAAATTCCTATCTCAAAAAATTAGCATATTTCATCCGACCAATAAAAGAAAAGTGTTTTTAATACAAAAAAAGTCAACCTTCAAATAATTATGTTCAGTTATGCACTCAATACTTGGTCGGGAATCCTTTTGCAGAAATGACTGCTTCAATGCGGCGTGGCATGGAGGCAATCAGCCTGTGGCACTGCTGAGGTGTTATGGAGGCCCAGGATGCTTCGATAGCGGCCTTAAGCTCATCCAGAGTGTTGGGTCTTGCGTCTCTCAACTTTCTCTTCACAATATCCCACAGATTCTCTATGGGGTTCAGGTCAGGAGAGTTGGCAGGCCAATTGAGCACAGTAATACCATGGTCAGTAAACCATTTACCAGTGGTTTTGGCACTGTGAGCAGGTGCCAGGTCGTGCTGAAAAATGAAATCTTCATCTCCATAAAGCTTTTCAGCAGATGGAAGCATGAATTGCTCCAAAATCTCCTGATAGCTAGCTGCATTGACCCTGCCCTTGATAAAACACAGTGGACCAACACCAGCAGCTGACATGGCACCCCAGACCATCACTGACTGTGGGTACTTGACACTGGACTTCAGGCATTTTAGCATTTCCCTCTCCCCAGTCTTCCTCCAGACTCTGGCACCTTGATTTCCGAATGACATGCAAAATTTGCTTTCATCCGAAAAAAGTACTTTGGACCACTGAGCAACAGTCCAGTGCTGCTTCTCTGTAGCCCAGGTCAGGCGCTTCTGCCGCTGTTTCTGGTTCAAAAGTGGCTTGACCTGGGGAATGCGGCACCTGTAGCCCATTTCCTGCACACGCCTGTACACGGTGGCTCTGGATGTTTCTACTCCAGACTCAGTCCACTGCTTCCGCAGGTCCCCCAAGGTCTGGAATCGGTCCTTCTCCACAATCTTCCTCAGGGTCCGGTCACCTCTTCTCGTTGTGCAGCGTTTTCTGCCACACTTTTTCCTTCCCACAGACCTCTTGCTTGAGGGTGTCAATGATGGCCTTCTGGACAGCAGTCAGGTCGGCAGTCTTACCCATGATTGCGGTTTTGAGTAATGAACCAGGCTGGGAGTTTTTAAAAGCCTCAGGAATCTTTTGCAGGTGTTTAGAGTTAATTAGTTGATTCAGATGATTAGGTTAATAGCTCGTTTAGAGAACCTTTTCATGATATGCTAATTTTTTGAGATAGGAATTTTGGGTTTTCATGAGCTGTATGCCAAAATCATCAATATTAAAACAGTAAAAGGCTTGAACTACTTCGAGTTGTGTGTAATGAATCTAAAATATATGAAAGTCTAATGTTTATCAGTACATTACAGAAAATAATGAACTTTATCACAATATGCTAATTTTTTGAGAAGGACCTGTATATATATATATATATATATATATATATATATATATATATATATATATAAAACTTTTTTTTTTACCATTTTCAATGGGGAAAATTTATCATAATTATTGCATAAATAATAATTAGTATTATTATAGTATTATATATTGTATATATATACACATACACACACACACACACACACACACACACACGTATATATATATAATTATTTTATTTTATTTTTTTCAATTAATGCAGTATTTCAGATTAAAATAGAGACTAGGCCTTTCAAGTGCATTTTTGCATTTTTTGAAAACAGATTAGCATCACCCGGTCAAAGCAAAGAAAGAAAAACATGTAATTTCATGGTGCAACCACTAGAAGCCTGTACAGGAATCTATAGAGAGGCTTGTGAATTTCCTAGTTGTTTTCAGACATAATTGCTTACTTATATTAAGCAGTGGACTGGAATATCAATAAGTTACCGAAGACCGCACAAGGGTGTCAAAGTCTCTGAAAGAAAACTTCTGTGAACTTTACAGACATACAGAGAAGAATAACCTCCTACCTGATGGGGACGATGTTGGAGAAGAGCAGGAGGAAGCGGAAGATCTGGAGATACCAGCGTCCAGCGAAGTGCTGCAGAGCCACCATGACCAGAGAGACCACCACCAGCGCACCAAACAGGATCTTAGTCAGACAGTTCACTTCCAGGTCAAACAGGCCGATCTGCAACAGCACACCACAGACAGTATGAGTGGGACAACACACATTTCCCAGGTTCAGATTTGTCTGAAAGTCTGTCTTACCTTATGTCTCGGGTTGGAGGTGTTCATTACACTGCGCAGCTCTTTCCCCGTATAAATCACCACCCCAACCACAGTGCCTTAGATTAGAGAACAAAACACGTTTGAGGATTATCTAACAAGCTTTTCTCATCTTAAAAGAAGGAACGGTGCTGTTTTCCACATGATGAGATGGCTGAGAAATATTAAGGTGAGACTGCAGGTGAACAGGGTAAAGAAACTAATAGTTATCACCTTACTTACCCTGCTGATTGATCATATGGATAATTGCAAGCATTTTTTGTATTACGAGTTTTCTAAAATGTTAGGTTTAAATATGCAAATGAGCCATTGTTTAATAAACATGCACTAATTTGCATACACTTCTAGTGCAAATATATAAACACTGGATGAAGTTTCAAAACTCTTGTTTATTTTTTTGCCATATTAGAGGCAAATGTTTTTTTAGGGTAACTCCTTTTGACACTCCATAATTCAGAAAATACTTGGAACAGACAGAAAACAAAACATTTTTTTAATTTTTGGGGGAATAAATAAAAAATTAAAGCTGCAAGCAGCGATGAAAGGGCCCTCGCACCCGGGCTCACCGCCGACCGGTGGCTTTAGAAACACAGCAAACATTGACCAATTCATGCATTTAATGGGGTAAATTAAAAAATGATTGAAATATTCCTTCGATATGTACCAAACTTCCTGCTGCCAGATGGTGGCGCTATCACTATCACTTGATATTGGCATGTAGATATCTTCAGGTCGGCACTGTCATCAGACATATGAAGTTTGGCGCAGATTGAACCTTGTATGGTTGAGTTATTGAGTGATTTTCATGTTACCAGCAGGTGGCGCTATGATTGTAACAGAGTATTGGCCTTTAGATGTGTTCAAGTCAGGACTCTTATCATACATGTGAAGTTTGGTGCAGATCAGACACTGCCTGCCTGAGTTACAGTAATTTCCTGTTTCATTGCATTAATAGCATCCTTTAGCACTTAGCTAAGTATTGCTAGCATGTTTTAGAATGTGTATAACACGTTGCTAGCCTTTTTTACACTTGCTGATGCTTTTTAATATGCTGCTAGGAGACCATAACAGTGTTAAACATGTTACTTCCTGTTGCCAGCAGGTGGCGCTGTGACTATGACTAAATATTGGCATGGACATGTGTTCAGGACATGAATGTTAATAAACGTGTGAAGTTTGGGGCAGATTGGACATTGCTTGCCTGAGTTACAGCAACTTCCTGTTTCATGGCGAAACATCAAAGTTTGTGAGGCCGCCAGGGACACGCCCTTCGACGAAAACTCAAAAGCTTCGCAATTTAGCGTCACAAAGGCCTTATGAACACACTCACCAAATCTGAAGATGATCCGATAAAAACTGTAGGAGGAGTTCGTTAAAATACGAGGTCTGAAAATGGCAAAAACTGCATAAAAACCGTACAGGAAATTACAAATAACGGACTTCCTGTTGGGTTTGGGATGTTGTGCCAGGAGAGTTTTTTGTAGGGATTGGTGTGATACACGTATGTACCGAGTTTCGTACACGTACGTGAAACGTAGCTCGAGGGGCACTCCGTTAAAGTTTTCTAGGTGGCGCTACAGAGCCATTTTGCCACACCCACTTCTGAAACCCATATCAGATGTAAATTTTCGCCAGTCCTGACGCGTGTGCAAAGTTTCATGAGTTTTCGAGCGTGTTTAGGCCCTCTAAAATGCGATTCATTTCGGAGAAGAAGAAGAAGAAGAATAAGAAACGGAGCAATTCCAATAGGGTCCTCGCACCGCGGTGCTCGGGCCCTAATAAAATGTTGTATATAATCAAGCAAATTATAAAAACCTTCAGGATATAGACAGGAATACAAATGTCAAGTTTGTTGTGTGTAAGTGCTACTGAAGTGGAGATTCATGGCTCAGTGTAGGAGAAAAAACTCATGGCCTTTAAAAATATGTATTTTAATTGAAATCTACTGACACAAATAGATAAAGTGCTATAAAAGAAAGACTTAAAGGTGTCTTTTGTATGTTTTCTTTCCACTAGTCTGAAAAAACACTTTCAGAAGAACCAAAAACCTCAAAATCTCAAATTTGAGAGTTGCATGAAAAATGTTTTTGCCTTAAGCCACTTAAATTTCAGCATTTGTTTAAAATCCACCAACATTCATGATGTACTTAAACAATTAGTGTCAGTGACAGTAAAACAACTCAAAGCATTTTTGTGCGTAATTTCTGAAATTTTACTTCTATATCCAAATGCACAAGGCAATGGTGACACTAACAAAATATAATTATAATCCTGCTTTGCTACGAAATACAGAATTGTGTTAGTGGTTATATGCTTTACATTTGAAATGTTATATTAGTTTTTACAATTTAAAAATTATACTGCAAGGTTGTCTATTGTAACATAATTGCTGTAGTATCACTTGTTTGCATTAACTTTTAATAATTTTAAAATAAAATGCATATTTAGTTGAATAATATACTAAGTAGCATGGGTATATTTGCAGCAATTTGTGGTAAAAATGTTTCTTTTATGCCAAAAAATCATTAGGATATTAAGTAAAGATTATTGTTTCATGAAAATATTTTGTACATTTCCTACCGTAAATATATAAAAACTTAATTTTTGAAAATTAATGAAATTGATCATAATTATTGCATAAATAAGAATTAGTATTATATATATATATATATATATATATATATATTTTTTTTTTTTTTTTTGCTATTTTCAATGGGGAAAATTGATCATAATTATTGCATAAATAACAATTAGTATTATTATAGTATTATATATTGTATATATATATATATATTTTTTTTTTTTTTTTTCAATGGGGAAAATTGATCATAATTATTGGATAATATGCTTTTAATAATATTAAAATAAAATGCATATTTAGTTAAATAATATACTAAGTAGCATGGGTATATTTGTAGCAATTTGTGGTAAAAATGTTTCTTTTATGCCAAAAAATCATTAGGATATTAAGTAAAGATTATTGTTTCATGAAAATATTTTGTACATTTCCTACCGTAAATATATCAAAACTTAATTTTTGAAAATTAATTAAATTGATCATAATTATTGCATAAATAATAATTAGTATTATTATTATATATATATATATATATTATATATATATATTTATTTATTTATTTATTTATTTTACTATTTTCAATGGGGAAAATTGATCGTAATTATTGCATAAATAACAATTAGTATTATTATAGTATTATATATTGTATATATACACATATATATATATATATATATATATATATATATATATATACATACACATACATATATATATATATATATATATATATATATATTTTTTTTTTTTTTTTTTTTTTTTTTTTTTTCAATGGGGAAAATTGATCATAACTATTGGATAATATGCTTTCAATAATATTAAAATAAAATGCATATTTAGTTAAATAATATACTAAGTAGCATGGGTATATTTGTAGCAATTTGTGGTAAAAATGTTTCTTTTATGCCAAAAAATCATTAGGATATTAAGTAAAGATTATTGTTTCATGAAAATATTTTGTACATTTCCTACCGTAAATATATCAAAACTTAATTTTTGAAAATTAATTAAATTGATCATAATTATTGCATAAATAATAATTAGTATTATTATTATATATATATATATATATTATATATATATATTTATTTATTTATTTATTTATTTTACTATTTTCAATGGGGAAAATTGATCGTAATTATTGCATAAATAACAATTAGTATTATTATAGTATTATATATTGTATATATACACATATATATATATATATATATATATATATATATATACATACACATACATATATATATATATATATATATATATATATATATATATATATATATATATTTTTTTTTTTTTTTTTTTTTCAATGGGGAAAATTGATCATAACTATTGGATAATATGCTTTCAATAATATTAAAATAAAATGCATATTTAGTTAAATAATATACTAAGTAGCATGGGTATATTTGTAGCAATTTGTGGTAAAAATGTTTCTTTTATGCCAAAAAATCATTAGGATATTAAGTAAAGATTATTGTTTCATGAAAATATTTTGTACATTTCCTACCGTAAATATATCAAAACTTAATTTTTGATTAGTAATATGCATTGCTAAGAACCTTAAAGGCGATTTTCTCAACATTTAGATTTTTTTAGACCCTTAGATTCTCGATTTTCAAATAGTTAGATCTCAGCCAAATGTATATTCAATGGAAAGCTTATTTATTCAGCCTTTAGATTATGTATAAACCTCAATTTCACAAAATTGACCCTCATGACTGGTTTTGTGGCCCAAGAAAAAAGCGTATTCTGTATTAGTGTCGCAAAGACCCTGACTCGCAATCTCTTCTTTGGATGCAACTTTAGGAGGAAATGTATCTTTACGGATTACATAATGAAAACGTTTTTTTCCGATTTGTTTTATTTCGTAAAGTAATAATTTAAAGCTTTTTATTTATTCATTTATCATGTTTGCGAGGCATGTATTCGCTGAAAAAATGTAAATGATCGCGCTGGCGCCTCCATGTCCCGCAAAGCGGTTTTAACTTCCCCTCTCCAAAAACGATATGCACATAGCGCACATTTATCTAGACTAGGTTTAATGTTTAAACTGACATTGTTCTATAGCTACTTTAACTGTTTTTATTTTATGCAAGTCGTGATGATTTGAAAAGGCAAACTGATCAGATTATCAGGGTTCCCACTGTAAGCCAAAGGTCAAATTCCCTGACTTTTCCCTGACTTTCACTGAATAAAAACCTGAATTTCCATGACCTATAATGAACGGATCCATCCATTCGCAAGCTTCATTTACTTGTTTACAGGTGTTTTTAGTACAAAACTATGGAAGCCTGTTTCTGCCACTAAATAATTTTTTTTTTACAATTGCGAGTTTGTATCTTGCAATTTTTACCTTTTTTCTAAAAATTGTGAGATATAAACTAATTTCTGAGGAGAAAAAATACTGATATGGTCACAGAATTGCGAGTTTATATCATAATTCTGACTTAACTCTCAATTGCAAGTTTATATCATGCAATTCTGACTCTAAAACTTGCAACTGTGACTTTTTATCTCACAATTCTGACTTTATTTCTCAGAATTGCGAGTTTGTATCACACAATTGTGAGAAAATAAGTCAGAACTGTGAGATAAGTCGCAGTCATTTTTTTATTTAATGGCTTTTTCTGTACTATTTCTGTAATATTTCCTGTATTATTGTTGATGTTAGCCTTTGCATTACTGTTTGATGTTTCTTCACGTTTTCTGTGTTTATTGTAAGCATCCTTGAGCTCCGAAAAGGCACTATATAAATAAAACATATTATTATTATTATTATTATTATTATTATTATTATTTCTACAGAAATTAATTGATGTTTTTTATGATTTCAGGGGTTAAACAATCTGAAGGATTTTCTGTTTGTAATCAAGTTCATCATTCAGTTTTTTTTTTTATTTCTTCACATTTAGTTTTGTCAGTCTTTTGGGTGTGAAAAGTGCTCATTTTGTAGCCAAAGCTCTTGAAATGTACATTTTCCTGACATGTTTGCCTTAGTTATCAGGTACAGCCTGGTGACTGCATTTGACTGTAGTGATTGCAAGTTGAAGAGCGGGAAGGGAATAAAATGGCGCTGAAAAACGTGTAAAACAATGCAAAAAAAAAAAAAAAAAACGGTCTAGAAAAATTACATTTTGATAAATAGAAACTAAAATTTGAAGCAACAAACAAAAATCCCTGACTTTCCATGACTTGTACCAAAAAAAATATTAAATTCCCTGACTTTCAATGACTGGAATAGACCTTTTAAAATTCCATGATATTCCAGAAATCCCACGACCAGTGGAAACCCTGGATTATGAACACTTAAAAAAACAAAAAAATTATATTTAACGAACAAAAAAATGCTCCAAAAGTTGTCAACACAACAGTATATGATAGCAATATAAGGTATAATACAAACTTTAACAATACAATGTTTAATAACTCAAAAAATATGCAGTTTTTTTTTCATTTCCTGAAAAATGATGGTTTTGGAGATGTGAGGATTCCACCCGACAGCGACCACATACTAAAAGCAAAGATCACTTGCAATGCACAGATATGCAACACTGGATCATTTTTCTCAATAAATAAATGGCAAATCAAATATTTGTTTGAACTGGGTTCTCTTTGTCTACTTTCAGGACTTATATGAAAATCTGATGATGTTTTGGGTCATACTTATGCAGAAATGCTGAAAATTGTAAGCATATATAAATATATATTTCATGTTATATATGATTTTTATAAATGATTTTCTGCTGGTTACCAGAAGCGATGACAGTGCTCGCCCAAAGAGTGTTCTCAATGCTCAGACTTTCATTGACTGGAGGGTCTCCATCTTCCTGTCAGATGCAAAACGCTGGTCAGTGTTTGTTTTGTTCATTCTTAAACTATGCATCTCCTCTAGATGTATGGATGATATGTGTACTTACTCTAGTGAAGGTCCCGATGAAGTTATGGATGTCAATGTTCGGTTCTTCAGCATAAACAAACGAGCGGATCTGCAGTAGGTCCTGAGGGAAACATATAAAGGTTGTTCAGAAGTTATTCATCTCCTTTACAAATGAACTATTATCTACACCTATTAAAGTGTCTGTTTATGCTGATGTCTTTTTCAGCCCTTGTGATAGTTGACATGTGTCACTGTTGTTTTCTCAAACACCAGGTTAATTTTATCCATACAATGTGCAAAAATAACAAAATGGTAGTCTTTTGAATTCAAAGAATTTTCAACAAAGAATACCATTGCTAGGTTAGTGTGACATTTGTTTGAATACATGTCTATAGATCAGATTTAACTGTGTGATGAACTCATGCAAAAGGCCAAGTAAATCCAACGCTCTTTAATAACTTACAATACAATAATACACTGCCGTTCAAAAAGATTTTTAATGTGATTAAAAGAATTCTCTTATGCTCATCAAAGCTGCATTTACTTGATCAAGGTATAGACATAAAACAGTAATATTGTGAAATATTATTACAATTTAAAATAAAGTTTTTATATTTTAATACATTTTAAAATATAATTTATTCCTGTAAATCGGACTTTAAGCGTGTATGCGAATCATTTGATTCAGAACCGCACTTTAAAGCGCGTATGCGAATCATTTGCTTCAGAACCGGACTTTAAAGCGCGTATGCGAATCATTTGATTCAGAACCGGACTTTAAAGCGCGTATGCGAATCATTTGCTTCAGAACCGGACTTTAAAGCGTGTATGCGAATCATTTGATTCAGAACCGGACTTTAAAGCGCGTATGCGAATCATTTGCTTCAGAACCGGACTTTAAAGCGCGTATGCGAATCATTTGCTTCAGAACCGGACTTTAAAGCGCGTATGCGAATCATTTGCTTCAGAACCGGACTTTAAAGCGCGTATGGCGAATCATTTGATTCAGAACCGGACTTTAAAGCGCGTATGCGAATCATTTGCTTCAGAACCGGACTTTAAAGCGCGTATGCGAATCATTTGCTTCAGAACCGGACTTTAAAGCGCGTATGGCGAATCATTTGATTCAGAACCGGGCTTTAACCCACGTATGGCGAATCATTTGATTCAGAACCGGACTTTAAAGCGCGTATGCGAATCATTTGATTCAGAACCGGACTTTAAAGCGCGTATGCGAATCATTTGATTCAGAACCGGACTTTAAAGCGCGTATGTGAATCATTTGATTCAGAACCGGACTTTAAAGCGCGTATGCGAATCATTTGATTCAGAACCGGACTTTAAAGCGCGTATGCGAATCATTTGATGCAGAAACGGACTTTAAAGCGCCTATGCGAATCATTTGATTCAGAACCGCACTTTAAAGCGCGTATGCGAATCATTTGCTTCAGAACCGGACTTTAAAGCGCATATGCGAATCATTTGATTCAGAACCGGACTTTAAAGCGCGTATGCGAATCATTTCATTCAGAACCGGACTTTAAAGCGCTTATGGCGAATCATTTGATTCAGAACCGGACTTTAAAGCGCGTATGCGAATCATTTGATTCAGAAACGGACTTTAAAGCGCGTATGCGAATCATTTGATTCAGAACCGGACTTTAAAGCGCGTATGCGAATCATTTGATTCAGAACCAGACTTTAAAGCGCGTATGCGAATCATTTGATTCAGAACCGGACTTTAAAGCGCTTATGGCGAATCATTTGATTCAGAACCGGACTTTAAAGCGCGTATGCGAATCATTTGATTCAGAAACGGACTTTAAAGCGCGTATGCGAATCATTTGATTCAGAACCGGACTTTAAAGCGCGTATGCGAATCATTTGATGCAGAAACGGACTTTAAAGCGCCTATGCGAATCATTTGATTCAGAACCAGACTTTAAAGCGCGTATGCGAATCATTTGATGCAGAAACGGACTTTAAAGCGCGTATGCGAATCATTTGATTCAGAACCGGACTTTAAAGCGCTTATGGCGAATCATTTGATTCAGAACCGGACTTTAAAGCGCGTATGCGAATCATTTGATTCAGAAACGGACTTTAAAGCGCTTATGGCGAATCATTTGATTCAGAAACGGACTTTAAAGCGCGTATGGCGAATCATTTGATTCAGAAACGGACTTTGATAAATAAGAAGTTAAAAAGAACAGTATTTATTCAAACTATAAATCTTTTCTAACAATATAAGCCTTTGCTATCACTTTTTAGCAATTTAACACATCCTCACTGAAAGAATAAAAGTTTACAGACTACAAACTTTTAAATGGTAGTTCATAGTGCTGCAAAAGACTTCTAATTTTAAATCAATGCTTTTCCTTTTAACTTTTTATTTATTAAAGAATCCTGTAAAAACTTTTCAGTTTCCAATAAAATATTAAGCAGCAAGTGTTTCCAACCTTGATAATAAATCAGTATATCAGAATGATTTCTAAAGGATCATGTGACACTGGAGACTGGAGTAATGATGCTGAGAAAAATCAGCTTTTCATCACAAGAATAAATTACATTTTAAAACACTTGCACATAGAAAACTGTTATTTTACATTTAAAAATGTTATCAGAACATTAGAAGTTTTCAGGAGAATTAAGGGAAGCTTTTCAGGATTTTTGATCTAATAAATGCAGCCGTGAAACTTCTTTAAAAAAACAAAAATCTTAATCCCAAACTAAATGAACCACAGATTAAACTCACAGCAGCAGTAGGGAGTCTCTGTGTACAAGCCACAGGGAGGCGCAGTTTCCAATCAGTTTCTCCATCCAACTGATCAGTCCTCAGAAAACAGGAGCCTTTATGAAAAACCAGGAAAAGAAATGCCTTAATAGACATCTAAAAGACACATCTTTAGGACAGAACAGTCAATGTGATATCCCTACCTTTCTGGAAACATTTTATTGCAATGTCTTTCTGCTGAACTCTTCTAACTCAAAAAGACGTGTTTCTGTTGTACTGAATATTTTAATACCGCATATTAGAGCTGTGCGATACTGACAAAAAATATATCTCGAATAAATCAGTATAAACTAAATTCATCTTTGCAAAAGTTGCATATGAAGTGGCATTTAGATGTATTTAGACATATTAATGCAGCTATATAAGTGAAAAGGTACTTTGAATGTGAAATAAAACCCGCCAGTAGGTGGCAGCAAGTAAAATATAAATTACATTGAATTTTAGAAACTGGTAAATAACTAGTAATAAATATGGGGACTTTTTACTATATAAATATAAAGCAATATAATACCTATGAGGTCTTTTTACTATATAAATCAATATAGAAATAAATATACACAAATAAAATATATAAATATATATATACAAATATATAAATATATATATAAAAACAATTCCGCCCCAAAACTAATAAATAAGGATGAAATAGAATTTTAGAAACTTGTAAGTATATATATATATATATATATATATATATATATATATATATAAACTAGTAAGTAATACCTATGAGGTCTTTTTACAATATTCAAAAACAAAAATTAAATGAAATTAAATTTCAGGATCTAGTAAGTAATAACTATGAGGTCTTTTTCCTATATAAATATAAATCAATATAAAAATAAATCTATACAAATAATATATACATATAATGAACAAAATTATATTAATGTTCTGTCCATAATTTTTTTTTCTTCAAAACTTAAAATATAAATTACACTGAATTTTAGAAAGTAGTAAATAACTAGCAAAACATATGGGGACTTTTTTTTCTCTATATAAATAAAAAGCAATATAATAATATTAATAATAATTAAACTTAAAAAATATTATTATTATTATTATTATTATATAAAAATATAGAAAAATAAATAATAATAATACTACTAATAATAATTATTATTATTATATAACATTTAATAATAATAATAATAATTAATATATATATATATATATATATATATATATATATATATATATATATATATATATATATATATATATATATATATATTCTGTCCATAAATTTTTTTTTTCTTCAAAACTTAAAATATAAATTACACTGAATTTTAGAAACTATTAAATAACTAGCAATAAATATGGGGACTTTTTTTTTTTAAATATTATTATTATTATTATTATTAAAAATATTATTATTATTATTATTATTATTATTATTATATAAAAAATAATATAAATATATATAGAAAAATAAATAAATAATAATAATATTTATTATTATTATTATTATATATAACATTTAATAATAATAATAATAATAATAATAATAATATTATTATTATTATTATAATTATTATATACACACACACACATATTCATGTTCCGTCCATACATTTTTTTTTTTTTTTTTTTAAACTTAAAATATAAATTGAACATTGAAAAACTGCATTTTAGAAACGGGTAAAATAAATAAATATATTAAAAACTAACAAAAAAATAATAATAATAATAATTCAGGAACTAGTAAGTAATAGCTAATAGGTCAGTTTACTATATAAATATAAATCAATATAAAAAATAAACAAATATCCACAAATAATATACACACATAACAAAAACATTTAAATACATTTCTGTTTGGTCCATAAAGTTTTTTCCTGCCTCAAAATGAATAAATAAAGATGAAATTGAATAACCACTTTAATGAAACAATATAAATATATAGATTTTCTGCCCCATATGTTGAATTCTGTGATCATTCTAAATGCATTTTGCATACTTACTAGACTAGTTTTGTTTGTTTTTTTGCAATATAACATTTCTCAATAATGTCAAATCGCACACGACGCACAATACGATATATAAATCGCACAGCCCTACCGCATATAGCGTCTAAACTGATCATACACTAACAAAAAGTGAAGTGCTAGTCATGCAAACAACCGCAGTAAGCCTAAAGCTAGCCATTAGAGCGTGTCACCAGCCCAGCCCCCCGCTCATTTAAAGAGACGTCGCTCTGCCATTCAACCCTGGACTCTTAATAATTGCCTAATGGTGTCCATCTGCGGGGCAGATAACAATGCTTCCCTTCCCGT